>LR812534.1:34120487-34373013 GCA_903798195.1 Danio kyathit
TTATTAAAACTATTATGTTTAGGAATGTGTTGAAAAAATCGTCTCTCTGTTAAACAGAAATTGGGGAAAAAATTTACAGGGGGGGCTAATAATTAAGGGGGCTAATAATTCTGACTTTAACTGTATATATTTATTATCTATATGTAATACACATACATACATAAAACAAAACTATACAAAACCTTTTTTTGCATAGATATTTAAATGTATATATAATTTGTATAATAAACATATGAATCTAAATATAAATAAACATTTTCTCAAATATGTGCATGCATTTGTGTATTTATATACGTAAAATAGATATACAGAGTACACACACATATATTATGCCAATATACACTTTTATTTTGAATGCGATAAATCACGATACATTTTTGCCCAGCTCAAAAAAATAGTTATCTCATATACTTAGTAAATTAGTAAATATTGCTCATTCGTTTTGTTTTCTTAGACATTTGTTTTGGTGTATTTATTTTCATTGTGTATTTTTGTGTGTTTTTGTTTGGTTTGATTTGGTTTTAGTGTTTATTTTATTTTATTTTATTATTTTGGTTTTGTTTTGCTTTGTAGAATTTCTTTTGTAGAAACATTTTGTAAAGATGTTTTTATTTTGATACTCTTTTTCCCTTCCTGATTCTGATACTAGGTATTGATCCGAAACCTGGTCCTGTGTATCTCTATTTACAGCTGTACAGTATATTCAACTAGTCCTGTATGAATTATCAGAATTATTTTATATTATGGTGTGCTTCTGACTTTATTTCATGGTGTGCTTCTACATTAAACTACAATACTTTTTATTATCTGAGTTACCCCAGCAGGCACACAACATTATAAGATGTTAATATTAGGTTAGATTTAGGTCATGATGTCAGGTGACAAAAAATGTAATGTCTAGCCAAGCGTCTAAGGACAACATTATTTTGACATCCAATAACGATGTCAAATTACAATGATATTTGGTTGATTTTCAATTGTGTTGGAAAGTGACCAAAATCCAACGTCTGATAGATGTCTAAGTGGTAACGTCCACACAACGTCAAGATGTAACATGATTAGACGCTGATATTTGGTTGATTTTAGGTTGATTTTAAGTTGGACATTGACGTCGGTCTGACGTTGGGTTTTGACGTCAACCCGATTTTCATTTCCAAACAAAATCCAACGTCCCCACGTTGTTGGGGTACAACATTAATATGTTTACCAAACAAACAGTAATATTATATACTGTTCTTTACTGAAATAAAAACTTCATATACAACCACAAATCTACTGTAAACCGAAAATGATATTTCAGTTTTACTGTATAATTGTATAAAAAAATCTAATGAATGTAGCAATAAAATAAATTATATATGAATAATATAAGAAATTGATCTCTTTGAAACTTTAAACTAATTTGTTAAATAAAAGGCATTTCAGTTTTCAATACAAAAGTACAAAAAAGTGCAACAGTAACTTATACTGGTCACACCAAACTCAATTGTTTTGTCTGTTAGCTAACTGACAGCAGGCATAACTATGTGTTGTTTAAAAAATGGTAGTGGATTAGTTTATGGGTACTTGCTGATACTGATGCCAGAAATTTTTGTGGTATCGGTGACATTTCCGTACTAGTATCAGAATCAGAACAACCCTAAGGTTTTGTTTCATAATTACAACCAGTGTTTATTAGTAACAAGCTACATGTAGTCCATTAAATTTACTTGAGTACATTTTTTGAAAATACTGTACGTATTTTTAAGACTAGATTGAAGATGGTGCTTGAGTATGTTTTTAATGGGATATCTTTTCCTTTTTACGCTGGGCAACATTACTCTCATAACTTTCTTTTAACACAAAATTCTGCATGTACACTTTATTTCTGTCTGTTCAAATAATGCAATTTTGTTTTTATACAATTATATTGATATTGAGGAGGCAGTGTTTTCTGTGTTTTGGCTTTTTTGTGTTTTTTCCATCCCATATCTTATCTTCTAATAACTGTTATTAATACCTTGACTAATGGTTTCTGTAAGAACTTACTCCTTCACTTGAGTACAGTTTCTGGATAATGACCCACTTCTGATCTCAACATAACAAAAATACTTTATGCTTAATCTTGACCTAATTTCATGAGAAAAAGAAATATGACTCATAATTTCTGTGGTCAACCGCAAACCCTTTCTTCAGCATCTGTCTAACATCATTCAGTCGTCCCTCGAGCTGGCTAGCGGCGAAACTGACCACATGTTCAGATTGACTATACTGACTGCCACTATAAAGTTGTTACTTCCTTCCCAGGCGTAGGGCCGTGATGTGGAAATGGTCTGTCATTGTGCTGTTTCAGCTTTACTGAGTCCCTGATGAACGTAAAATTGAATTTGCTCATCCATGATGGCGCTGTATGTATATATTGGATTTAGAAATGGCATTTGTTACCTTCAGACTTAAAGGGAAAAGACTTTTTAAAAATAGAAAAAAATATTATTTATAATCAATTAGATTATTAATGCAAATTAAGTGTCTACTTCAAATAAACAAAACAAAAAAAAAACAACATAAAATGTCGAAATAGGTGTGAAATAAAGTCTGGGTTTATTAAAAAAGAAAAAACAACATACTATTTCTGAACAGTACTTTTTCAAATGTCTGGTGAACATGCACTCACCGGCCACTTTATTAGGTACACCTGTCCTGCTCATTAAAGCAAATTTCTAATCAGCCAATCACATGGCAGCAACTGAATGCATTTAGGCATGTAGACATGGTCAAGACGATCTGCTGCAGTTCAAACCGAGCATCAGAATAAGTGAAGAAAGGTGATTTAAGTGACTTTGAACGTGGAATGGTTGTTGGTGCCAGACGGGCTGATCTGAGTATTTCAGAAACTGCTGATCTACTGAGATTTTCACGCACAACCATCTCTAGTGTTTACAGAGAATGGTCTGAAACAGAAAAAATATCCAGTGAGTGGCAAATGCCTTGTTGATGCCAGAGGTCAGAGAAGAATGGCCAGACTGGTTCGAGCTGATAGACATTAGTAACTCAAATAATAACTCGTTACAACCGAGGTATGCAGAAGAGCATCTCTGAACGCACAACAGATCGAACCTTGAGGCGGATGAGCTACAGTAGCAGAAGACCACACCGGGTGCCACTCCTGTCAGCTGAGTACAGGAAACTGAGGCTACAATTCACACAGGCTCACCAAATTAGACAATAGAAGATTGCAAAAACGTTGCCTGGTCTGATGAGTCTCCATTTCTACTGCGACATTTGGATGGTAGGGTCAGAATTTGGCGGAATCAACATGAAAGCATGAATCCATCGTGGCTTGTATCAACGGTTTAAGGTTGCTGGTGGTGGTGTAATGGTGTGGGGGATATTTTCTTGGCACACTTTGGGCCCATTAGTACCAATTGAGCATACTGTCAACACCATAGCCTACCTGAGTATTGTTGCTGACCATGTCCATCCTATTATGACAGTGTACCCATCTTCTGATGGCTACTTCCTTTAGGATAACACACCATGTCATAAAGCGCGAATCATCTTAAACTGGCTCAAATGACCTCCACAGTCACCAGAGCTCAATCCAATAGAGCAACTTTGGCATGTGGTGGAACAGGAGATTCACATCATAGATGTGCAGCAGACAAATCTGCAGCAACTGCATGATGCTATCATGTCAATATGGACCAAAATCTCTGAGGAATGTTTCCAGTACGTTGCTGAATCTATGCCATGAAAGATTAAGGCAAAAGTGGATCCAACCCGACACTAGCAAGGTGTACCTAATAAAGTGGCCAGTTAGTGTATTTTAAATGATTACAAATATCTTGTTGACTAACTCTCAGTGTTTTGAAGGATAGTGGCAAAGTATAAAACTATTTAAAATCGCAAAAAAATGTGTATATTTTGTCTATTAATATGCCTTCAAATGGTTCTTGTTCTAAATATGCCTGGCAAGAATTTGAGCTTTTTTTGTTTGTTATATTTATTATATTATTATTAGTACACTAAATGACATTTGGGTGACGCAGTTGTGCAGTAGGTAGTGCTGTCGCCTCACAGCAAGATGGTCGCTGGTTCGAGCCTCGGCTGGGTCAGTTAGCGTTTCTGTGTGGAGTTTACATGTTCTCCCTGCATTTGCGTGGGTTTCCTCCGGGTGCTCCGGTTTCCCCCACATTCCAAAGACATGCGGTACAGGTGAATTGGATAAGCTAAATTGTCCGTAGTGTATGAGTGTGAATGAGTGTGTGTGGATGTTTCCCAGAGATGGGTTGCAGCTGGAAGGGGATCTGCTGCGTAAAACATATGCTGGATAAGTTGGCGGTTCATTCTGCTGTGGTGACCCCAGATTATTAAAGGGAATAAGCTGAAAAGAAAATGAATGACATTTGAGTGTAAATCATGGTATAAATGTAATATGAATTATAGTGATTAGTGTTCTTTCAATGCTTGATACAACAATAAAGGGCTTCTTTAGTCCTCGTTTGTAAGTCGCTTTGGATAAAAGCGTTTGCTAAATGAATAATTGTACATGTGAAACTCCTTTTGTCACATAAAGATAAAACAATTCATCACAGATGCCTCATGTAATGTGTTCACAATTTCTTGTGTAGAATAACCAGTTTTCAATAACACGCATCACAACAACAGTCTATCAAAAACACAATGTCCTGTTTTTACGCACCATTACAGTCCTACATCCCAAAGCATATCTTGTCATTTACCTTTGCTAACTCAACCATTACTGAACACTGAGGAAACAGCAGACTTTATAGACCCGTTGGTGAGTGTTCGTCAAAATTTCCTCCCCTCCTGCCAGAGAGTCTTTTGGACTGTTAGAGCAGCTTTACCCGTCCCGACTCTCTCCTGCATCAGGCCTATAGCAACACATGATGTCATCTGTCCTCCACCAACCCCCCTCTCACAGCCCAAAGCAGTGGAGTGTGGAAGTGCCACACACCGACCGGCTCTCTGACCGGCTTCAGTAAACACCGACCGGGCCTCCGCGTGCTGGGCTATTGGTGGATCTGTTGTGCTTTCTGTCAGCAACTTTGCTTTTGGAGACAAATGAATCACCTCCCATCCCCCACTGCATGCAGATGGAGGATTCATAGTACATGGCCAGGGTCACGTGCACAAGTTCCTCCAAGAATGAAATAACAGCTCCATTGAGCCCCCTAGTGGAACAGGACAGTCTTTTTGAGAGGGCATAGTTGAATTTGAGGAAGTGATGCATACTCGTACAACAGCCTTCTCAGGTTTTCATTCATGTTATGCTGATATGATACTATCAACAGAACGACGATGATTTCGGTTGTGAGGGAAAGCAGTGTAATTTATGCCTTTGACACCATCCTGAACAAATGATATGACACACATTAATGTGGAGTTTGTGGGTTGCCGTTCTTTTACAGTAATTACTTGAATACACTTCCTCTGTGCTGAAGTAGTTTAGTAGCTCCCTTTTTATTAATATTTGAAAGTAATTTTTGTTTGTTATTTTATTAAAGAAAAAATATTAGGATGCAAGGGAAATATATTCTCACTTTTAAAAAATATGGTGGTTATTCGATGTTTTCCTTACAAAAAATAACTGCAGTAAACTTAAGTAAAACTGCAGTACAACAGCAGCATATAAAAGTATTACTGCAGTAAAATAAAGTACAACTGCAAAATTGCAATACAATGAAGAATAAACCCAGTTCAAATACAGTACAATAAAGTTCAACAGCAGTATAAGTTGCAGTAAACTGCAGTAAAAACAAGTAAACTCCGTCTTTACTGCACTTGTGCTGCTGTAGTCTAATATGCCAATGGTGTGGTGCATGTAAGAACTGTCCTGCTCTTGTGTTCCAAGGGGTTTGTTCTTCAACATCTTCCAAGATTATTTTGTACTTTTTTAAGGGATGTTTTTTGGATTCAAGTAATTTTCTAATTAGACTTTTAAAAGTTTATTTGCAAAAACGAATAATAAAAAATAACTGCAGTGAAGTGAACAGTACAACAGCAACTATAATGCAATAAACAGCTCTTACAAAAAATACTGCAGTTTAAAAAAAAAGTACTGCAGTTTTACTTCTGAAACGAAAAAACTGCATTATTTAAGTATATTGCAGTATTAGTACAATACAACTGAAGTACTACAATACAACTAACAACAGTACATCTACTGCAATACAACTGGAGTACTACTTCCACAATACAACTGCAGTACAACTTTATTACTTATTTCCTGTTATTACTTTTCCTGCTCGGTAGACAATGGTTTTCAAATGAAGTTTCAGTACTTCAGTTGTATTGCTGAAGTTCTACCACAATATATTGTATTGCACTTTTCAGAAGAATAACTAACTACAAAAATACATCTACAATACTGCAATACATACAGTAATAAAACTAAAGTGCACTTTTAATACTTCTGTACCTAAGTGCAATCAATTATTTAACATGTATTGCAGAAGTTGTATTGCATTATAGTAATAGTATCACTTCAGTACCATTGCAGTAGTTGTACTACATTGTAGTAGTAGTAGTATAGTATCACTTCAGTACTATTGCAGTTGTTGAACTGTAGTTGTTCTGTAGTAGTACTTCAGTTGTATTGCAGTCGATGTACTGCCGTTAGTTGTATTGTAGTACTTCAGTTGTATTGCAGTAATACTATTAATCTGGGGTCGCCACAGCATAATGAACCGTCAACTTATCCAGCATATGTTTTACGCAGCGGATGCCCTTCCAACTGCAATCCATCACTGGGAAACATCCATACACACTCATTCACACACATACACTACAGTCAATTTTAGCATACCCAATTTACCTTTACCACATGTCTTTGGACTTGTGGGGGAAATCCCGGAGGAAACCCACGCGAACACGGGGAGAACATGCAAACTTCACACAGAAATGGCAACTCACCCAGCCGAGGCTTGAACTAACGACCTTCTTGCTGTGAGGCGATCGTGCTACCCACTGCGTTGCCCAATTTTTCATCATATGGAACCAATATGAATACAAAGAGTGAATTTTCTATGAACTTGCCATATTTTAAACATAATCATTGTTGTTTTGGTGTATATAAAATACCAGTTTAATTTTAATTAATATTGAATTGGGTTATATATACAGTGCTCAGCATATACAGTATAGGTGCACCCCTCTAAATCTCTCTTTTAAATTCATATTTTTAATAGGAAGCTATACAATATAATATTTGTGCATATACATTAGATTAGTCAGTACTGAGGCCAAATCTGGAGCTTATCTAACAAAATAACTTACAATAACTGTCCAAAAACTAGTACACCCAAATTTATATGATATGGAAAAATATTAAAAACAAATTCTAAAAAGAGGAAAAATCTAGAGAAGCAAAATAATTGAAAAATTTAGCCGAGATTTTGTAGGTTGTAATTTATTTTTGCAATATTTTGCTTGAATTTAATTATATTATCTTTCAATTTCTAAATGTTTGGTGACTAAAATATTATTTTAATAAATTTATCTGTTTAATAAATCTGTTTTGTTTAAATGCATCAAAATACATTGCCTATATTCACTGAGAACAGGATACGAATGTTCAGATTTAAAATGGGGTGTACTCAATTATGCTGAGCACTGTATGTTGTTTTTTTTACATTTGATCTATTTCAATATAACAATTATGCTAAATTGAAACGAGAAATGTGGCCTTCACATCAAATTTATAAAAATATATTTCAGTTTTTATGTCAAGTAATGAAAAAGTTTTCTTATTATTTTAGCTCAAATTAAAGGGGTTGTGCAGCCATGGTGCCAAAACAAATTAGCCAGTGGTTCCCTCAAGTCAAATAGTCAAAACAAAACATTGTTGAAATTGTATGTTTTTAATAAATATGTAGATAAGAACATTTAGGGTATAAAGTGTGTCCAGTGTACGGTGTTGAGCAAAACATCAAATATTTATTACAATCCTTATTTTACTCATAAAATGAAAGAAAATGAGGGAACCAGCAGGGAATTGGTCTTTGGGTTGTAACTGCAGCACTCTATAACAGCCCTGAATTAGATAAAAGTAAAAGAATGACAAACAACAGCTTAAAGTGTGTGTTATATATATATATTCAATTTTGTAGAGTGTGAGTAAACTAAAAGAAGCTATTCTGTGATCCCTCAGGCCTCCAAAATGAACGGGACATCGGGAGCCTCCGCCGTCAGTTCTCGAAAGACGAGAGAGCTGCGAACTCCCCCGACCAAAGCTGTGAAATACCCCAAGGGCCACGTGACGTACACCAAAGCCAGACTGCTCAAAGAGGCCAAGCTCAGCCTGAGCACACACACACACACACACTCTCAGACCTCCAACTCAGGAAAAGCCCAAACCAGCCACGCCAAGATGCAAAAACAGGTGCTATCACCAGCAACCGCTGGACGGCTCAGTGGGACAGACACTTTCCCCCCCAGACGAAACGGACTGCGGCAGTCAAAGAGGCAGCTGGAGTTAGCCGGAGCAGAGGTCGAGGTGAAGAGGGTCAAGGTGCACGTGGTTCCTTTGGAGACCCGCAGTAGGAAAGCAGCTCAGGAGACGCAGGCTAGACCGCAGTCGACGGGATCACAGCGGCCCAAACGGGCCTCGGCCGGGAAGCTCATGTTCACCAAACAGATGCACTGTAAAGCCAGCGTTCTGGCCAAGAACAGCCCCACTACCTCAACACGAGACATTCTGAGACCAGCCAACTCCCCCAAACTATCAGAGACCCCCAGAACAAGCAATGCTCTAAAACAAGGCCATCCTTCAAATATGACTGAGCCCTTCTCATCTGAGCCCAAGGAGCGAGGCCGGCGCAGTGCCGAGATCACGGAGCTGCCCGTCTTCTATCCCAACACACACGAGTTTCATGACCCGTTGACTTTTATGGAGTTGGCACGGGGGCAGGCCGAGGCGTTTGGGTTGTTCCGGGTTGTTCCGCCAGCAGGCTGGCGTCCCGAGTGTAAGCTTAAAGAGGAGATGCGCTTTGTCTCATACGTGCAGCACGTGCACAAGCTGGGCAGACGCTGGGGCCCGAATGTACAGCGGCTGGCCTGCATCAGGAGACACCTGCGCACACAAGGCATCAACATGGAGGAGCCTCCACTTATAGGTAGGAAGTGTTGCACTAAATCCACATCATTTGAGGGCACTGTGCAATTGTGCTGGTCTGAGACTAATTTTGCAAATCCTAAAACGTCCTGCAGAGTTCAGCTCCAGTACCTAAATTCTGCAGGATGGTGGATGTTCCTTCAGGAGAAAATTTGGTCACCTTGTTTTAAAGTCCAAGTGAAATCCAAATATAGCTAGTATCAGTGTGTTAGTCTTAAGGATATCCATAAGCTAGTGTGCTCCAAAACACTGACAACATTCACGTTAAGAAGATATAAACATACAAAGCTTGCAGTTTGTCACTTCCACCTAAATAGATAATTTTGACGTCATCTCATTCTTCAGTTTCTCATCAAATCTTCTGACCAATCAAATGCTTTCTAGTATTTGACATGTCCCGCCCACTTCAAGGCCCTATCCGCTTATGAAGCGTGACATCACGCGAAGTAGCTTTCAGCTCCAAGTGCTCTATCAAACTGTATTGGGGGACTCAACAAATGGTAATAATAAACGTTTACAAAGCGATGTAATACTTTCGAAAATCAGGATCGCAATATATACTGTATATTCTTACCTAATATCTGATGGCCAGAAATTGTTAAAATATTGGTGTCTGTGATGCAGCAAGTCCAGAGACTGTTGTGTACACCATGATTTTTTTATTAAATTCACTTTAATGTGTGATATGTCTAAAAAGTGGCCATAAACAAATATTTTCTCAATTCAAATGAGTAGCGGCTTGGACCCGGAAACAGTAGATTGTACCATACTTAATGTAACCATGGATAGCACGCTGACAACAGGATGTGGATCCAAATGCAGGCTTTTATTAAAGGGATGGTCTGGCAAGCAATGATCAACACAGGAGCAATCAGGTGTAAAGCAGGCAAATGATCACAAGGATGGCAGCAGACAGGGAGAAACAGATAAACAAGGCGAAGGTCAAAACACGGCAAAAACAAGACAAGGAAACGCTTTGAATTGACACTGTAAACAGGTAACAAGACTCAGCACCAGTGTTTGTGTTTGAGCAGTACTTATAGTCCATGTAATCAGTATCTGAGCAGCTACAGCTGTGCCAGTCTAATCAGTGGAGACTTGGAGCAAGTGAGTGTGTGTGTGTGGCCTGACTGGGTTTTGTAGTCCATATTTCAGCAGATTTGTAGTTCTTGTGAATGTGTGTGTGTGTACCAGCGATCTCTAGTGGTTGTATCTCGCTGGTGACCGTGACACTTAAAGGTGCTGTATGTAAGTTTGTGACTCTTCTAAAGCATAAAAATACCATAATATGTTTGCAGGTATTTAAGAAACATCCCAAGTGAACATACTTGTTTAACTGAAAAACAATGCTGAAGTCAGATATTCTGCTTTGAAAATGGTTTTTCCGTGCCGGAACGCTGTCTTTGTTTAGCCTGCAGAATGCCAGTTTGGCCAATTATAATTCAGCACTCCGGGTTGCCTTGTTGGAAAACAGCGTATTTCATTCATTCATTCAGAAAGGCTCTGAAAGCATGCGCCCGTGACCGAAATGGACAGTATCAGACATCGAAATGAGACAGATTCAGTTCCACATGAGGTTATTACTTAGCAAATGATATAAACATTACGAACGTAAACATTAGGTGAGCAGGTTACATTGTAATCTGGTGTCCTAACAACACGCAAATAGCAGTTTAGCTGTTTGCACCAGACGAAACACGACAAAAATGTAAATACAGCCATTCAGAAGCACAGAATATGCACTCACTCACGAAACGGTAAGGTTTAGAATCCATTCAAACTCACATTGTTAGCATTTAGCACTGAATAAAACACACGAGGCTTACCTGAGGTGCACTGTCATAGGTTTCACATGTTGAGCTGTGAGAAAATGAAACCGTTTCTAATATCTCAATTCGAGGTGTTGGTTAGAACTAAAACTCCTTTTAATATGGAAAATATTCCCTCTATCACGTGTCGTTGATTTTATTTAGAACACAGGTTTAAATCACTCGCTCCTGTACTCAATCTGGCATCCCACGCATGCGTTTATTTTGATCTAGGAGTGCAATACGTAGTTCAACCACTGGGTGTCAAACTTACATACTGCACCTTTAACAAGCAGATTGCTATATTCGCAAGCTCATTCACTGTTTTTTAAACAGAACGAGGAGCTTCTATATGTCCCACACTGTCTTCATGTTTCAGTTCAAATTTCGTCACAACTCGAACAAAAATACACATTTCAAATCACTTTAAATCCAAATGCTGTAGTCCTTTATCATAGTGATTGATGACTGCTGCAGTAAAAACTTTACCTCTGCCACCTTCTGCCAGTGTCAGTAGTTTTGAGGCACAGGCCTGCAGGGTGGCTTCATTTACAATGACCATCAAATCAAAAACCTACAGCTCAGTCAAGTCAAGTCACCTCTGTTTTATTTCTATAGTGCTTAATTTGAGGGAGATTGTGTCTGTTTAGAGCAATAATATGAAATCAGGTAGGAAGTTTCATCTTATTATTGAAGCAAGTGAAGCAAGTTCAATACATCAGACACACTGATGAGCAGAATGCTGCTATTGTTCTGGTTTGTTCAGTGATGATTCAGTTCAGTTCAATAGCAATGTCAATGTTGAAGTATATGATTCACTGTAGGGCAGCTCTACCACAGAGACTAATAACGCAGTAGTTCAAAGACATCATTGTTTTCCTTTTTTGTTTCAAGACAAGCCGTGATCAAAATCATCATGGCCTATCATGACAAAACTGCTCTCCGCTGTTTCAGTTTAGCATGTGAATGTGGCTCACCATCACCAAAGACCTCAGTCTGATTATTTACTGTATGTCGCCTCAGAAGTCAGTGCTGATGAACAGAATACATATATACGTTTCCTTTATTATAGTGATGCACCAATGTATCAGTCACTGACTGGTATCAGACAATATTGTATTTAAGTGAATCTATTGGCACTAAATATCAATGTTTTTATATTTGCAATAAATATCAATTACATGGAGGAAATGAGCAGCATGTCTTCTGAATTATCCAATGTTTCTGACAGAGCAAAATCAAAGTTAAATGTTTGCAAAATATAATCTGTACAAAATCAGATGTGTGTCAGGAAAGCAGCTGGTGTGCAGTGGTGTTTGGTTAGTTTGAGCTAAAACCTTTTTAATACCGACACACTTTAGTGAGTCAATGATTTTTTGGAGCAGCAAAATTTCTGAAATACATATAGCAACAGCACTGGCTTTACTTGTAAAGTTTATGAAGTAAATATGCTCTATTATATGTCATATAACAATATTGAAGAGGAAAGAAACAGCTTTGAAGATGTCATATTATATTTTTTTATCTCAACCTTTGCTTCTTTTAAAATGTTGAAAAGTTGAAAGTCAAACGAGTGTTGACATAAACAAACAAATACATCACAAAGGGTATTTGACATTGACTTGACATTACTAAGACAACAAAACTTGTCAGAATGATTGTCATGAAGCCATTATAAATATGTCATGAATTTTATAACAGCGTCATTAGCATATTTTTTGTATTTTTCTAACTACAGTGGTACACGATGAAGTTGTCATTAAAATGTCATTAAATATTAACGACACTCTTAAATTATTTGACATAGTAATGACACTTTTAATGAGACATTTTAATGACAAATACAGTTTGGCCACTGAAAAAGTGATTAGAAAAATATGCATGACACAATTATGATGGCCTTTATGATGGCCAGAATTATGACAGATTTATGACAAGTTATTTTGTCTTGGTAATGTCAAGTTGTCATGACAAAGATAGAGACAGGCTTGTTTTTGTCATGTTTTCATAACAAACAATGCCATATTTGCCTCTTAAGGCCCAAGCTGTTTTTTACATGCATTTTTTATTTCTATTTGCTATTTGGGCTTATTGGAACCTAATTAGAATAAAACCTAAGTATCATCTTTTGATATGATGTACTTTTAGAGAAAAATGATGTCAATATATGTGGACTCGTGGTCCAAATTTACATAAAACACAATAAAGTCACCTTTGTGTAATAGAATGAAAAACTCTTTATTTCTGCCTTTAACACAGCAGTTTTTTTCCTGACTGTTTGTTAATGCATTAATAACACGTACACATTTTTAAACATGTTTTGACTATCAGTAAAAACTAATTTTTTTGCCAAATTTGGACAGTTAAAATAGCGTTTGGGAAATTTCATATGCTGCAAAACAGTTGCAGGATGACACCGTATGTCTGTAACAAAATATAAAACATAACACATAAGACATAAGAGCTAAAATGTGCTGTCCACGTTTGTGGCCACTAAGCCCTAGGAGGTTAAAATGACACCATAACTAAGTGAATGACCCTTACTGACAGTACATTCATAACATCGTGTCATCATGTCATGAATATAAAGCTTTCATCACACTCTTATGTACACCCCTTCAAGTAAAGTGTTAGTGTGTTATTGTACCAAGTAGGTATCCCTGCAGCCCGGAGACCTCTAAGTGGGAGGGATTACACTGCAAGCAGATTGGGTGACCTCCTAGTGGGAGGGACTTAAACATCAAGTAGGTTGGGTTTAGGTGATGTAGGTGGAGCAGATAATAAAACACATCAGGACAGTGTGAGGTTGGGCTTAGGGTTTGATTAGGTGTAGACATTCATAAAGCACTATATTGGACTCTATGTCATGTACAAGACATTAAATAAATATGGAGCTCGAAGCCCCACCCACTTGGAGCTGGCTGTCTTCATTTGTTGTTGTATTCTAAGGGTATAGTTCACCATAAAAATGAAACTGTGTGATCATTTACTCATCCTCCACTTGTTCCAAACCTGTTTGAGATTCTTTCTTCTGTAAAACACGAAGGAAAGTCTTCTGAAGAATTTTGGAATGCAGCAGTCATTGACTTCCATAGTATTTTTGTTCCTACAATGAATGCTTTTTTTAACAACATTCCTCAAAATATCTAGTTTTGTGTTCAACAGAAGAAAGAAATCCATAAGTTTAGAACTTCTTAAGTGTGAGTAAATGGTGAATACTTTTTATTTTTGGGTTAACTATCCCTTTAAGTGCACATTCACTGGTCATTCAGTCAGATCTGTCCAGTTTGGAGCGATTAGCGAGCTCACGCTAGTGAAGTCAGCTTCCTTTGATGAGATTAAACAGTTCATCTAGAGCCAAGACTTCATCTAGATAGGCGACTCAGTCTGGCCTCTTGTTGACTGAACAGGCAAAGTCATCTAGACGATGCCAGAAAGCGCTGCTGTCTTCTTGCCAACCTCAAATCCTTCTTTAGTTTCTGTGTGTCACTCAGACAGTGACCAGACATTTGAATGCCATGACTAATGTGGTATTTGTGCACACATTTCATTATAAAGTTATAGCGAATGCTTGTTTTGTCTGTGTGAACTGTTCTGAGAAATGTCCAATCAGAGGGAAAGGTGACTAGACTTTGACGAGAACATTTCTGTTTGTGCAGTTTTGCATTTTGCATCTTGAACTAGCTCATTACAATTAGACTTGCTTAAAGGGGACAAATAGAAACTGATATGAAGCAAGGGGCAATGAAAATTTACACCAATATATCCTTTATCAATAATCTAAGGGATAAAATATCAATAAATAAAATAATAAATATTGTATAGTTACTGGTAAAGTCAAACCTCTAGTTTAAAAAAAGTCTGGAAAGTGGGTGAGTCCAGCTCTGTTTAGGTGGGAGTGTCGAGTGGCGAAAGAGGGAAGGGTTTGCATGAAAAGGGGAGTTTCATTACGTGCACTACAGCTGATTTTCACATCGGCAACACAATCAGAGATGCAGGGGAGATAGACAGTGATTCAGAGAGCAGCATTTACAGCAGATCTGAGAGCTGTGTGGAAGTGGAGGATTTTCAGTCCATAATATTGTAGTGATATCACTGTAAACTTAGTAGCTAAATCATTTTGACTAAGGTATGTCTTTAAAAACTGAAAGAGTACTGCTGACCAGAGATGGCAAAAGTACACACATCCTTTACTTAAGTAGAAGTACAGATACTCGTGTTTAAAACGACTTTGGTAAAAGTAGAAGTACTGACTACACTTTTGTACTTAAGTAAAAGTAAAGAAGTACCGCCTGAAAAATGTACAAAAGTAAAAAGTACTCATTTCAACCACAGTCCCAAAGACATGCGGTATAGGCGAATAATAATTCAACTAAATTTGCAGTAGTTTATAAGTGTGTGTGTGTGTGAATGTGTATAGGTGTTTCCCAGTACTGGGATGCAGCTGGAAAAGTATCCACTGCGTAAAAAAAATGCTGGAATAATTGGCGGTTCATTCTGCTGTGGCGACCCCTGATAAATCAGGGACGAAGCTGAAGGATAGCGAGTGAGATAAGTAGGTAATCATCCTGACACAAACTCACAGTGTTCAGCATGTAGTTTTGCCACTGTTAGATCAAAAACAACAGCTGCAATTCATGTTGATACACTCTGTCTATCTTAATAAATAATGTCTTACATTTTACACTGAATTCTGTCCAAAATATATTGATTTTTTTCTTTTGCTAAAATAAATACTTATCAGATATGACTGCAAACTATTTTTTTTGCATTAGGCTAAAGCTGCTTATTCTCTTCAAAAAGCAGCTCTTTTATTTAACCTGCTATTTCAGTGTTTTTTCAGGTATTGTGGTTATTTTATTTAATGTATAAACATTAATTCTGTTACAGTTTTTCTCAGTCACTTTGGTCCATTTCTCAGATCAGAATTGAAATTCTTTAAACTCCCTGTTCAATCTTCAGATTATCATTGTGTCACTTGTGCACATCAGAAAAGCAGTTTCTCTTTATGAACAAGTTGCAAATATTTTTGTTCATCCATGCAAATGATTATGTGCAATTCTCTGATGTTTCCTATATTATCAGTTGCTCATGTCATGTTGATCAACATGTATTATTTTATCTCTGTTGAATAGACTCACCCCCACAACATTTAATCGTTCAAATGCCTGAACAAGTTGTCTTAATATTTAGTCATAATGCATTTTTTACATTTCTCCCAGATGAATCTTGACTTTTTCTAATAAAGGTCTAAAAGGAGGTTGTCCTGTTCACATTTTTACTTTTGTTTTTTCTTTGTGCTATGTGGTGCTCTCTTTTCCTTTCTGTATCAGAATGACATGATCTGGCAACAAATTACAGAACAAACAGCAAAAATATTGCCATAGTTTACACCAGAACAGCCCTCCAGAGTACACTGATACTGATAACATGACTAAGTAATTTGAGTCTTATTCATATACAATGACACAAGGACATGTCATTCTGCACCACTGACATGTTCACTGACACAGAAATTTAGTTTTGAGAGATGAACTGAAGAATTTTGAGCAGGAGACTGGCTTTTGCAGGTAATCCATGGTGTTTTGCTATTTATACGTGTTGTTTTGAGAAATACACAGGCCTACTGTTTTACAAATTTCAGTTCTGATCTGAGAAATGTACTAAAGTGACTGAGAAAAACTGTAATAGCCTACATTTATTCTATGCTAAAAGCAACATACACAGGTAAGACAGGTAACATACACATAAATTGCCCAGTATAACTACCTTTGTTGTTGTAAAATATTTGTTAAAAATTATTAATTGAAGACAACAGTATAGGCCTGTGTAAACTCATATAGTCAATAAAACCTGAAAAACAGCATAAATTCTGTATTAGGAATTATGAACTCATCAGAAATAAAGGAAATAAACCGCAATGCATACATTTTTTATAAAGTATTTGATTGTTTTACAAAAAAAGCACTATTTTTCGCGGTATTAGATTGAAAAACCAGAGAAAGCTTATGCAGTATGATCGGAAGTGGAAAAAAAGGCGTAAGCATTTAAACAGCATGTTTTTGACTGGAATGTGTCTCGTTGACCTGTGATCCGATCGAGCAAAAGGTGTCTTATTACCGTGTAAACAGGGCAGCATCAGTCATGTTAAATTCGCCGTTTCCCTCTGACACTGCGTAGTAATCCTAGCCTTTCTCATAGTAATCCTCATGAACTAGGCCATGTACGGTGTGCAATAGCCTTGAAAAAGCCGCGCGCTACAGCACGCAGGCGCGCAATGAGGAAAAACAGACTGACTGCATCAGAAATGCGCTCATATTATTGCGCAATGACAAGAAATAATATAGATCGCGCCACCAAACACATAAAAACGAAAGTAACGACCGTGGTTTCAAAAATGTAAGAAGTAGAAAGTACAGATATTTGTGTAAAAATGTAAGAAGTAAAAGTAAAAAGTAGTCAAAAAAAATAGTAGTGGAGTAAAGTACTGATACCAGAAAAAACTACTTAAGTACAGTAACGAAGTATTTGTACTTCGTTACTTCCCATCTCTGCTGCTGACGTTACCAACTAACTTTGCCATCTGAATAAACATAAACAAAGAACATTGATTGCACACTTACCAAATCTGTAGAGACAGGACAATCAACACCAACTGGAACCGCATCTTTTTATAAAATAAGACGAGTGGCAAATCCGGATTTCACCATTTCCAGAATGGAAAAGGTCTCGGGTAAAAAAATGTTCTTTACAAACATATTTTTGTGGCGTGTTAGCAGACCACATGCCAGCTGCACTCTCATCGCGGGGAAATGAAAACAAAACCTTTAGAAATGCGGCACGTTTATAAACGCAACACTGATGACCCATGTCTCCAAACAATTCTTCTTCTACTTGTTTGAATTACGGTTGGCAACACAACGTAACGTCTCTCTGAACACTGTAACAGGTAAAAGGTCTTCGAGGCTATACCCTGCATATTAATGAAGCTGCATCGCGTTCACAATAGAGTGTGCTAATTGGTTTGAACCAAGTCTTTCTCATGAATTAATGAGCAGATGTGCTGAAAACTCAATGACGTTACTTTGTATGGAGTTGCTGGAGTTTACAAAACGATCTCATTATCGAGACGTTGCTTCAAAAAAAAAATTTTAACCGAAAGAACGAATTTGCCAAAACAACACAAAAACAACCAATTTTCACTTTTTGCTGAAATATATGTGTCTTAACCCTTTAACAGGCATCATAACCCCCTGGTTGACCTTTTATCCATAGGTTATCATTATTATTTTAATTGCTAATTACTATTTATAAGAGTTGTGCCAGCATATATTCAATACAAGATGATTCACCACTGCACCTTAAAGGGCTAATAGTGTTTTTAGCAACCTGGGACATATATATGACTGTCAACATCTCAAAAAATGTGTTTTGGTGTTTAGTGACCCTTTAAGATTTTGCCACCATCATTTGTACAGAGCAGTGTTAAAGAACGTGTTGAATTAGCTACTGTATATTGGCTAACTATTACTGAAGGAATTCGGTTTATGATTATGGTCTAGAAGTACAGTAAATTCAGTCATATTAGTTTGTGTTAGGTACTTGGTAATGCAATCATGTGAGATCTGGGAGTTTATTAGGCCATTTTGTTGACAGTTTGTTTGTGACCTGGACTTTTTATATTGATTGACACAATATCTGAGCTGTGCTGTGATTGGATTGATTTGCTCGTTCGTCTAGTTTTGCAGTTCATCACCTGCTGAAGTACTACAGTAAAGTTGTTGTTGTGCATTGTGGGATTTATTTGTTAAGTTCATATCTGATCATATAAAAATCGGTCTGAATCATGCAAACAAAACACCTGATTGGAAGGAATATTTTGTTTAGAAAAGAATTTTTCCTCGTTATTTACTAAGATTTTACTTCTTCAGCTGTAGTGAAATCAAGGTTTTGAAGGAAAATATAGAATTTTTTGTTAAATGTATGTGATCAGGACTCAACGTAGACCATTTTTAAGGTTCACAATTCATATTTAGGTAGCTTTAAATTAATGTTTAACCCAGTACATCTGTGATGGAGAAAAATCCTCCAATGTTTTTCTCCAAAAGCTTAATTTCCTAAAAAGAAAGAAAGACATATACAGGGATATGAAGTTAAATGTATTTCTAGGAAAAATGGTCTGAACATGTTTTAAATATTATGAAAAAATATGATCAGTGGTGCAGCGCCAGCTATAACACACTTTCTAGGTTTTCACCTCAGGTTTTTAATTATTTTGCGGCTAAGTTTAAATACTACCAAACTTCCCATACTACTCTAAAATTAAATGTCTACTTCAGAAAAAAAAAATTGTGAAAAGTTTTTAAAAAATATTCAAATTGCTCAAACCATCACAAAAATAGGTGGCCCTTATATGCTCACCAGTGAAAACTGGAAGTCATCTGGGGTGATGTTTTGTACTGGACCCAATCAAACTCTTACTGAAAGGAAATTTTTTTGAGATATTGACTTTAAATTTGGAATGTAAATTCTTCTTAAAATATTGTGCTTTGATTTTGTAAAATACATATTACTTTATATATACTATAACAGGGGTGGGCAGACTCGGTACTGGAGGGCCGGTGTCCTGCATAGTTTAGCTCCAACTCTGATCAAACACACCTGCTTATAGATAATTAGTGATCTTGGAGACACTGATTAGCATGTTCAGGTGTGTTTGATTAGAGTTGGAGCTAAACGGGCCGAGTTTGCCCACCCCTGTAACTATAATAAAATATGTGCCGCACGGTGGCTCAGTGGTTAGCACCGTCACCTCACAGCAAGAAGGTCGCTGGTTCGAGTCCCAGCTGCACCACTTGGCATTTCTGTGTGAGTGTGCATGTTCTTCCCATGTTGGTGTGGGTTTCCTCTGGGTGCTCCGGTTTCCCTCACAGTCCAAAAACATGTGCTAAGATGAATTGTATGAACTAAATTGGCCGTAGTGTATGAGTGTGCGAATGTGAGAGTGTGAGGGTGTTTCCCTGTACTGGGTTGCAGCTGAAAGGGCATCCGCTGCGTAAAACATATGCTGGATAAGTTGGTGATTTATTCTGCTGTGGTGACTCCTGATAAATAAGGGACAAAGCTGAAGGAAAATGAATGAATGAATAATAAAATATACATGTATTGTTTTAATATTTTCATGTATGTCATGATAGGTTCTTCACTTCAGCTACAGTTTGACATGTGTCTTAATTTAAAATGAGACCAAGCGTAAATCTGTGCACTGAAGTGTAAAAGATTTGCAACAATTGAAGTTGAACATATCATTTTTACATTTATTCTCAAAAACTGGGGCTGACTGTTAAATAATCAGTCTAAGCACAAAATAATTTAATAAAAGTGAATCAAAGATGAAAAACAACAATATGTGGTGATGTATGTGTGTTCTTCTGCTTCCTGTAAGGTGGCTGCGAGTTGGACCTGGCCAGATTCTTCCAGATCATCAATGAAATGGGGGGCATGCAGCAGGTGACAGACCTGAAGACGTGGGGCCGGCTGGCGGATCTGCTGGGCATTCCGCGTTCCGCTCAGGATCGACTGGCCAAGCTACAGGAGGCCTACTGCCAGTACCTGCTGTCTTACGACTCCCTGTGCCCAGCGCAGAGGGCCCAGCTAGAGAAGGAGGTGCTGGCGGAAAAGGAAGCCCTGGAGAGAAGACACGGGCCCCTCGAGGGCCAGGGAGACATAGCCCAGCACGCCGCTCTGCAGCTTCCTCGCTGCGAGCCCAAAAACGGACTGGTGAACGGAGCGCTGCACCGAAGCGGAGCGCGAGAACACCTCCGAGAGCTCGACCCCACTGCCAAAAGCACTCGGCAGAGGAGACTGGAGAAGAGAGGAGAGGAAGAAGGGATGATCAGTGAACAACACAAGTGCATATACAGGGTATGTGTGCTGTCTTTTAGGTGCAGGTGTATTTTTATGAAAGGTGAATTACCAATGTGACCACTTGTGATGGGGTTTTACAGAGGCACTTCATTCTTATATTTTGTCTCTTCATCACTTTAGCAGGTGTGTTCGGGGTAAAGTACAGTAGGTGGTCTTTTTTTATGACTGTTCAAACACATTCAGCCACATCAGCATTTTACTCCATGAAAGCAATCTGGTCTTTTTTTACCTCCTCTGGAAGTGGTCGAAAGTGGATGAACTTAAAATATTTAAAGCACCGTTTGCAGCTTTGATTAACGTTGTACACATGTGACTGGATTGAAAGAAATCCTAATGCAAGTGCAAATGGATTTATTTGCTTTATTCTTTCCGTAAGTGTGTGCACGGCCAGATAAATGTGTAAAGACTTCCAGTCTCATTCATTTTCATATTGCAGACTGGTCATTTTTTATTGTATTATTTTAAGTGGTCATGAACTGCCTTTATTTGTAGTGTTCTCTGAGGTCCACTAAAAATGTTATTCAGAAACGATTTGCTCCCATCATTAGCCACTGAATCTCAGCAGGACAGCAGCGTGCCCACCTATGCAAACTTTTGCACGTCTATTTGAAAGATTGCACCCTTTATCGATTAGTACCCAGATGAGCCTGTTCACCCTTTATGAAAATCCTGCAATGAATTGTGCATAGTAAACAAAAATAAAGTGAGCATAGGACCAAGTTTTTCCCAGTGTCGCTAAAAACAAGCTTTTGTCTTTGGACTGAAAGTTTTGAGTTCTGAAATGAACAGGATGTTGTAAAACACAATGACCTCTTATATGTCTAAGGTAAATGGAAATTAGATTGCTCAGTTCATGATCCCTATAATATATTGTAAATATAAACACAAATAATAATAATTAAAATAAAAATAATAATTTCTCTACATTTATATAGCGATTTTCTGGACACTCAAAAGCGCTTTACACATTTTTTGTGGGGAATCTCCTCATCCACCACCAGTGTGCAGCATCCACCTGAATGACGCAGCAGCAGCCATATTGCACCAGGCTGCACCACACACCAGCTGATTGGTGGAGAGGAGACAGAGTGATGAAGCCAATGGGATACAGTATTTGCACACGGACCTTTAATTTTCAGCCAGGCTGCTCAAGGTCTTTCCATTACAAAATTGTCACATTTCAAATCTGAGTTCTTTAACAATCAGCGATCTTCACTGCCTGTTAGATATACGATATGAAGTGGGTGTCAGATCGGACAAGAAGCACTGCATTAAATTCCATTTCCCCCTGCCATGTCTTTAAAATATGACAGTTTATGTTACCCCAGTACTTTTAATGGAATTTCTGCACTAGCCTGTTGCTACTGACAGCGCCAGTGGTCTTTCATCTCGTTTTACGCTTAAACAGCTAAATAAATGCTTAAGTCTATTTAACTGAATGTATTGTAATTACATTACAACATTGATGCTGTAAAAACAACCTTGTGAAATTGAAAATAGTCACATTAAGCTTTCACCGGAGGTTTATCATTGGCTTTAAAACTCTAGCTGTGCATAGAGCCCATTATAATATGGGGATGGTTAGGAGGCCATGACGGACAGAGGTCAGTGGGCAAATTTAGCCAGGATGCCGGGGTTAAACCCCTACTCTTTTTCGAAGGACATCCTGAACTCACTGAGCAGTATAAAGTCCTCATCAGTATACTGGGGCGTTAGGACCCACACAGACTGCAGTTTGAGTGCCATGTGGTCTCCCATCCACATGACTGACCGGGCGCAGCCTTGCTTAGCTTCAGTGGGCGAACATGTGAGAGTTGCAGAGAGCTAGCTGCTGGCAATGTTTGTAGCACAGGTAGTTTACCAATTTCTGCCATCTGTTATTCTCTTCCAGCGATATAATAAATTAGAAGCCAAAATAAGGTGGAAACTCCTGTACAGCTAATGTGTTCGTTTTTTCTCTCTCTCAATTTTGAGCTGGTGTGACTTTGATTTCCTGTAAATAATGTTCAGCGTTCGTTGTAGATGTTCAGTGCTTGTCTGTCCTCCACAGGGGAAATCGTTCTCTTTGACAACATTCTTCAGGGCAGCCAGGAACACTATGAACATGTGCTTCAGCAAAGAGCCGGACACGGCTGAAGTCGAGGTGCGTCTCACTGCCAGAGATCTCTTTCTAGAGCAGAAATTGCTGATTTAAAAAAACAAATAAAAAATTCTTGTTTTTGTGACCATCTACAGAAGGAGTACTGGCGATTGGTTGATGAAAAGGAAAGCCATGTTGCTGTGCACTGTGGAAGAGTTGACACAAAGACTCATGGGAGTGGATTTCCTGTGGGCAAGTCTGAGCCATTTTCAAAGTAAGAGTAAAACAAAAAAAGGTTAACTTTTTTAAGATAATATTATTATCAGAGTTCAGATTAGTTCATAATATATTAACTACAGTAAACATGAAAATAAAATAACACATTTAGCATTGTTAACATGTCCAGTAACATCATGATGTACCATATGAAAAATAGATCATTATAATTACATTAATTACTAAAACATAATTACAGATAGAGCCTAAAAGTAACACCACTCAGGCTCTGCCAAATGTGCAAAAAGTGGCATTGGCGAGTATATAGAAGTGTTACACACAATTTTGTCTGTAACTTTTTTTTAGTTAATTGTAGCATGTGTGAATGTGAGATGGTTTACAGATTTTCTCAGTGGCTTTGGTGCATTTCTTACAACACTATTTACATTTGCACAACAGTTAATGCATTTCTCTAAACAATTAGTGCAAACTGCAAAACCTAGTGGATAACCTGCAAAAGCGCGTCATTTGCTCAAAGTGGATATCTCATTCCTCAAAAGCAAGTATTGATGTCAATGAAAGTGTCAGTGTCTTTAAGATGAAAAGTCCTGACACAAGTTTATGAACAAGATAGTCAAATGGCTTTGTCATGTTTTCATTATGACAGTTTACACTGGACATTTTATCCAATGCAAAAAAGTCAGATTTTGGTGACACTTGCTGAAAATGCTCAAGACAGCACTATATACTATTTGCACAGCCATTTGAAAGCTACAATAAAGTTAGACATCACTGCATTTAGTGAGGTATCTGAGTACAAGACACTGAATATGTATGTTTCACATTTTTACTGCATTTGCTCTTTACAATTCTAATTTAATCACAGCATTGTGCAAAAGAATAAATACACCCTTATTTACAACAAACATAAACTCCCTTTGGGTAGAGCTGTGCACAACTGTAAACAATACTGCAGTACATATTGGAACTGATCCTACAACATACACAGGTCTGTAAATCATTCATCAAATTGTTCAATTTAGGAGACATTTTCAAAAAAAAAAAGATTTTACATTTTTAAAATAAAATTAGCTTGACAGATTTTGACAATTAGTTCAACATTTTTGTATGTAATGACTCGAGTAATGAAATGAGGACTATTAGTTTTATATGAAATGACTATTCAGCATTCACAAGTTTAGTTCATTTTGACTGACATGACATAAGCAAATGATAATGTTATAAACAGCAGAGAGTTGTATGAAAGCAATTGATGCATGTCCAAAAGCATTTGCAAATTGCTGGAAGGAATGAGAAACTGCTACTATGATGTGCACAAATGACTAATTGTTTTGAGAAATGCACCAAAGCCACTGAGAAAAACTGTAATATGATTAACAGATAGTTATTCTAATATAAATCTATGGATATTCAGTGTCTCAGTGTCAGGGCTGTTTCTAGAGATTGGTCACTCTAAATGAGAGTACTATCATTCACCCCAATTCAACAAATCTACTGTTAGCATTAATAATGTTAACTGCATGACAGATTGAGGCGTGAATACAACAGCTTGAAGCAAACACTCTGCTCCTCTCTGCTTGTCAGATGCTGAAGTCTGCAGTGTTTAGCGAACAACTCCCGTAGCTAAATTGCCGATTTCGCAGCTCTCTAAGGTGTGAAGTTGTTGAATCACAGGGCTTACTTGAAAGTACAATATTAGCTGAATTATGTATGTCCCCTTAAAATTGCTTTTGAGACATTTGATGTTTAATGTCCTCTAAAAAAACAGCCACTTTAATCATTTTACTCTCAGAGGGAGCTCATTGGCACACTATGTGACTGTCTGGTTTGCCTATGCCTAGAAACGGTACTGCCTAGAGCAGTGTAGTTGACTACTAAATGTACTAACTAACATACACTACCTGACAACAGTTTTGTGGTCGATGCCAGTTGTAAGAGCAACAAATAATAACTTGACTTCTAGTTGATCATTTGGGAAAGTGTCAGAAGGTAGATTTTTGAGCTGCATCTCAATCATCACAAATACTGCAGAAGACCTATTGGAACTCACATGGACTCAAGATTCTCACAGAAATCAGTCAAGGTTGGTGAAGGAAAAATCATGGTTTGGTGTTACATTCTGTATGGGGGTGTGTGAGAGATCTGCAGAGTGGATGGCAACATCAACAGTTCAGGGATCAAGACATTTGTGCTGCCCATTACATTACAAACCACAGGAGAGGGCAAATTCTTCAGCAGGATGGTGCACCGTCTCATACTTCAACCTCCACATCAAAGTTCCTGAAAGCAAAGAAGGTCATGGTGCTTCAGGATTGGCCAGCCCAGTCACCAGACATGAACATTATTGAGCATGTCTGGGGTAAGATGAAGGAGGCATTGAGGATGAATCCAAATATTCTTGATGAACTCTGGGAGTCCTGCAAGAAGGCTTTCTTTGTCATTCCAGATGACTTTATTAATCAGTTATTAGAGTCATTGCAGAGATGTATGGATGCAGTCCTCCAAGCTTATAGGAGTCATACACAATATTCTTTTTCCACTGCACCATGACTTTATATTCTATACTGTACATTGTTTCTGTTAAGTGAAAAGACTTTTGTGTAAGCAAAGTCAGACCTTACTGTCCTAATGAAATAATAAAAAATCAAGGCATGATCATATTTTATTTTGGTAAATAAGCGTAATCTAGAGGCCTTTGCCTTTCATATAAGCCACTTCTGATACCAAATGATCAACTAGAAGTCAAGTTATTATTTGTTGTTCCTAAAACTTAGATAGGAGACAAGACTTTTGTCAGGTAGTGTAATTAAACTAAATGACACCATAATAAAATACAATTATTGTTCATTTAAATGGGTTTAAAACAACTCCTCCTCCAAACCTGTTTGAGTTTCTTTCTTCTGTCGAACACAAAGGAAGGTATACTGAAGAATGCTGGGGAAAAAAAATAGCTGTTGACCTCCATTGTACTTTTTGTTTCTACTTTGGTTGCGTTTTCCCCAGCATTATCAGAATATCTTGTTTTGTGTTCAACAGAAGAGTGAAAGTCATAAAAGTTTAGTTTGAGTAAATGGAGAGCAAATTTCCATATTTGGGTGAACTATCCCTTTAAGATTTATTGTAAAGTGCACAATAATTAACAGCATTGTGCATAAAACATTGTTTGCTTTTCTCTGATTTGTTTCTCTCGTACTCAAGGCATGGATGGAATCTTAATGTCCTTTCCAATAACTCAGGATCCATCTTACGTCATCTTGGTGCTGTGCCAGGTAACATTTCAACCATTTCCTGAGAGCTTTACATTCCATGCATGCAGTAAAACACCTTGACGATCAAGTGTTAAATCATCATCGTGAAATGAATGTGTGCGTGTGTGTTTGTCTGAAGGGGTGACCATTCCCTGGCTGAACATAGGCATGGTCTTTTCTACCTCATGCTGGTGTCGGGACCAGAACAGCCTTCCGTATATTGATTATCTACACACTGGTGCTGACTGCATTTGGTGAGCCTTTCTTCACAGCTGCCAGAAATGAGATGAAGGTGGATGAAGCACAATGTTTGGGCATGTTTAATGGTGACTGTGCTTTTTGTTTTCAGGTACTGTATTCCAGCTGAAGAGAAATCCAAACTTGATAAAGTAGTTCACACACTGCTACAGGCTAACGGCACTCCAGGGCTGGAGATGCTGGAGAGGAACATTATGGTGAGAGATCAACGTTGTTTACTTTCTCTCTCAAGGGGCAGTTCAGCCATTCTGTGATGAGGATTTACTCGCCTGCATGTCAAAGTTTTTCTTTGGAACACAAAAGGAGATCATTTAAAGATCCACGAAGAACCATTGTTCTCTATATTAAAGTAAATCTGACCACATAAAAAACCCAAAGATTTTTAAGACCTTTGTTATTTTTAACCAAGTTATTTGTTATTTTTACTTTGTTATATATATATATATATATATATATATATATATATATATATATATATATATATATATATATATATATATATATATATATATATATATATATATATATATATATACAGTTGAAGTCAGAATTATTAGCCCCCTGAATTATTAGCCTCTGTTTATTTTTTTCCCAATTTCTGTTTAGCGGAGAGAAGATTTTTTCAACACATTTCTAAACATAATAGTTTTAATAACTCATTTCTAATAACTGATTTATTTTATCTTTGTCATGATGACAGTAAATAATAATTTACTAGATATTTTTCAAAACACTTCTATACAGCTTAAAGTGACATTTAAAGGCTTAACTAGGGTAATTAGGTTAACTAGGCAGGTTAGAGTAATTAGGCAGGTTATTGTATAACGATGGTTTGTTCTGTAGACTATCGAGAAAAAAAAATAGCTTAAAGGGGCTAATAATTTTGACCATAAAATGTTTTAAAAAAATTAAAAACTGCTTTTATTTTTGCCGAAATAAAACAAATAAGACTTTCTCCAGAAGAAAAAATGTTATCAGACATACTGTGAAAATTTCCTTGCTCTGTTAAACATTATTTGGGAAATATTTAAAAAAGAAAAAAAAAATCATTCTAATCATTCTGTGCCTTTCACATTTTCATTTTATTTTTTTTACAGGAAATTTAATATTCAACATCCCAATTTAATTTTTTTTTCCTGATATCAGTCGTGGTCAACTTAGATGTTTGTGTGAGCCCACTTACTTTTATTCTTTGAAGAAAAAACTGAGACATATTTTTATTTTTGTCTTTTTTTCATAAAAGTTCAATTTTGATGATAAAATATAAATGATTTTAAATATTGACTTTCAGTGTATGAACAAAAAAAAAACATCTGAATACCATCTTTTGTTTCTCTCAGAAAACAAAATATTTAATGACAAAAAAAGAAAGACTGAATGAGAAAATTTTCATATGTTTTATATTTGTAACCCATTTAAGCTCACCGACAACTATAGTTGCCTTTTTCCTTTTATTTTAAGCAGTTTTTCTACATGTTATCCATGTTTAATTACTTAATGACATGCAAGCAAACAAACAAATGAAAGATTTCACGAAAGAAAAAAAGGAATTGATTTGCTTTCTGTCACATGAGGCTTTCAACTTCCTACCCCTAATTCCAGAATGCAAAATGGAGGCAAACCCTCCCAAATAAATTTACAGTTTACATTCATTCATTCATTCATTCATTTTCTTTTCGGCTTAATCCCTTTATTAATCTGGGGTCGCCACAGTGGAATGAAGCCCCAACTTATCCAGCATATGTTTTACACAGCGGATGCCCTTTCAGCTGCAACCCATCACAGGGAAACATCCACACACACTCATTCACACACATACACTACGGACAATTTAGCCTACCCAATTCACCTGTGGCAATTTACATGTTACTAAAAAATGATTGTTTTAATGATAATTTTTCATTTAAAGGTGCTAACAACATATTTGCAACTATAATTGTTACATATTCAAATACAATTTTCTAGAAGAAAATTTCTAGAATTTATTTTCTGGAGAAAATAAATGCAAAACATGTTCATAAAGGACACTATTAACAAGGCCACATGCATAAAACCATTTAGAAAAATTTGGGCACAAATGGGTTAAAATCTTCAAATGTAACGGCAAATGTTCATTTCTGAACCCTTCTTCACTGTATTCAAGAAATAGAGTAGACCTTTCTTCAATAAAGGTGTTTGTTTTTTGTGTTCTTCAATAATTCATGGCAAAAAAATAGTTTTTTTGGATCTAATTTAATTTATTTGTAAGGAATTAAAAATTATTTTTGTGTTCTGCAGAAAACTAAACTTTGGATGATAGAATGTGTATTTTCGTGACCCGTTTGTCATTGACCATCATATTTTTCTTCAAAATATACTCTCTTATGATTCCCAGAGATGGGTTGCGGCTGGAAGGGCATCCGCTGCGTAAAATCGTGCTGGATAAGTTGGTGGTTCATTCCACTGTGGCGACCCCGCAAGGGACAAAGCCGACAAGAAAATGAATGAATGAATGAATATACTCTCTTGTGCTTTGCAGAAATGTTATTAACAAAAACCATTGTAGGGCTTTTATTGTATGAAAGAATTGACATTATTCAAAGTGTCTTTGTGTTTGCAGAAATTAATGACAAAAATAACAGACTCATTTTTAGACCCGCTTCACTGTAAAGGGGAAAATAAGTACATTTTGTATTCGGCTAAATTTTATGACAAAACTATCATTTTGTTTGTTTGTTTGTTTGTTTGTTTAGACTTTACTAATGCCAAAGGGAAATTCACATGTCACAGCAGAGCTCTCCATACTATAAGATAAATAAAATAAATTATAAATAAAAAGACGATAATATGAATAAGGGCAACCCAGTGGCGCAGTAGGTAGTGCTGTTGCCTCACAGCAAGAACGTCGCTGGGTCGCAGGTTCGCAGGTTCGAACCTCGGCTAGGCTGGGTCAGTTGGCGTTTCTGTGTGGAGTTTGCATGTTCTCCCTGCGTTCGCGTGGGTTTCCTCCGGGTGCTCCGGTTTCCCCCACTCCAAAGACATGCAGTACAGGTGAATTGGGTAAGCTAAATTGTCCATAGTGTATGGGTGTGAATGTGTGTGTGGAAGTTCCCAGAGATGGGTTGCGGCTGGAAGGGCATCCGCTGCGTAAAATCGTGCTGGATAAGTTGGCGGTTCATTCCGCTGTGGCGACCCCGCAAGGGACAAAGCCGACAAGAAAATGAATGAATGAATAATATGAATAAAATGACATTCATACTGCACACTTTAGTTACAAACAACGAGTAGACACTAGTCCATATCTACAGTATTATTGCTATTACAATTCAGCATAATTCATCTAGACAATCTGATCAATGTTGGTAAAAATGACTTCCTGTATCTTTCCCTGAAACACCAGGGCTGAATTAATCTTGAGCTAAAAGAGCTTACACTCGCTTGGACTGTATCAAAAATCATTGTGGCTCCCACTTACATGTTATTGTAAGGACAATTTTTTTATTTCTTTACAGAAACTCAAAATATGTCTCTTTAAAGGAGACCTATTATGCAAAAATCCCTTTTATAAGGGTTTTAAAGCATTGTGTGGCTACAGTGTGTACATTTAGCAAGTCTCTAATGGTAAACATGCATTGATTTTATTTTTTATGATCAAACTTGATAAAAACAGTCTGCAGAAACTCTTTTTTTCTCCTTTGTACATGTCATCAGAGGGGGAAGCTCCACCCATTAGTGACGATCTCTCCCTCATTAGCATAGGACATTAGTCTTGTTTTTGAATCTGACACATAGGCATCTGTAGCTCCGCTCACTTATGAAAAGAGGGCAGGGTGCAGAATATCACTTGAATTTAAAGTGACAGTGACAGTGAAAATGACACAGTTTGGATCCAAACGTAAAAGGGACAGTTTCAAAGTGTTATAAAAAATATTTGTGTGGTATTTTGAGCTGAAACTTCATACATACTGTATTCTAGGGACATCAGAAACTTAAATGTTGTAAAAAGGGGCTGTCTGTCTCTCCATAGGTCCCCTTTAAATCCTCCATCATTCAGTAATTCAGTAATGAGAATGTTTCGAGCTGATGTTCCTCTGTGTCCTCCTCAGATTTCTCCAGAGGTGCTCCGTCGCAAAGGGGTGAAAGTGTACCGGACAGTGCAACACAGTGGCCAGTTCATGGTTTGTTTCCCAGGGACGTTTGTGTCTAAGGTGTGTTGTGGCTACAGCGTCTCAGAGACCGTACACTTCGCCAACCCCCAGTGGATGAAACTGGGCTATGAGGCAGCTAAGGTGACTGACACTTGAACTCTCCTTCAGCTGTTTTCAGAAGTGAGTTTTAGCCAGTCTTTCACACTCGGGTGCCGCGTTTGCTTTGCAGGATCTGAAACGGCGTCGTATTGAGGAGCCCTTTTCAACAGAGAAACTGCTCTACCAGATCACCACATGCGAGCGAGACAACAAGCAGCTCATGACTGCCGTCTCCAGTCTCTTCAGAGATCTCAGGTGTGAACAAAACTGCCCTCGTGCTGAGCTTTCTTGGAATTTGAAACAAAAAACATATAATTATTATTATTAGTGTATAAAGATGCATGGGCGACTCGGTGGCGCAGTAGGTAGTGCTGTCGCCTCACAGCAAGAAGGTCGCTGGTTTAAGCCTCGGCTGGGTCGGTTGGTGTTTTTGTGTGGAGTTTGCATGTTCTCTCTGCTTTCGGGTGGTTTTCCTCCAGGTGCTCCGGTTTCCCCCACAGTCCAAAGACATGCGGTACAGGTGAATTGGGTAAGCTAAATTGTCCGTAGTGTATGATAGTGTATAGATGTTTCCCAGAGATGCGTTGCAGATGGAAGGGCATCCGATGCGTAAAACATGTGCTGAATAAGTTGGCGGTTCATTCCGCTGTGGCGACCACAGATTAATAAAGTGACTAAGCTGAAAAGAAAATAAATGAATGAATAAAGATGCATATAAAGATTGATCATAAAGTACTGGGCAATTACCAAACATGATAACAAGCTTTTCCTCCATTTTGATACACACTGTAAAAAATGCTAGTTTCCACACAATTCCTTCCTGTTGTCCCAACACAAATCAATTAAGTTAAATTAATTGTTTTTACAAATTGAAGTGGATTCAACATAAAACAATTTAGCTGTCCCCCCAAAAAACCTCAAGAATTGTGTTGATTGAGCTGATTTTAAGTAGGTTAAACAAGCAACAACATTCATTTTTTGAGTGAACCGGTATGTGATCGCTAGCACCTACACTAATATTTGCATAAAGCAATCTGATTGGCTGACACTCCTGTTGGTGCTTAAAGTTGAACGTTTTTCAGCATCTGCCTCAAGCAACAGACCCAACGTGACTTGACAGACCCACAATGCAGGTTGTCAATGCTTGACGTCACTCCATTCAAAGTAAATAAACCGCTTAAATACAGATGCCCCGTATGAATGGCACGTTAATAACAAAAGATGAGACTGAAATGTAGTCAAAAAGACAAGAACTAACCCACATTTATTTGTATTATGATCTGCTGGACCACTGCACTGGGCTGTTTATTCATTAGTTGAGTAAATCAGAGCACGTTCAGTCATAGTTTCAGTCATGTGACTGCTGCAGCAGGCCTGTAAAGATTCTGGTTTGTTTTAAGCCATAGGACAACAAACATTTTTTCTTTCTCATAATTGCTGATAGACACTATTTCAATGAACACCCTAAAAATACATGTTAAAATCTTTAAAGATTGAATCATTTTCCATATTAAATATATTACACCATTGTCAAAAGACTTTTTTTCTTAAAATAATCATTATGATGAAAATCATCTCTTGTAAGCTGTTTGGACAGAACTGTGTGCAGGTATAGTGTGTCCACAGTCCTATTGGAGTGATATAAAGACAACAAGTCTCTTTTTAAAATTTACTGACGATCACAATAGGATCCAAATCCCTCACATTGTGAGGTCCACCGCAACGTGACGTAGGAGTGCAGTTTCCCCACCCACCGAATTGACTGACAGCCGCCATGTTCCTATAATAACATGTCCACAGAACATTTTGTTTTTGAAAATAAACTGGGATTAAAATATTTGTTACAACTCTCTGTGATTTTTATGTTTTATAAGTTTAAATGTTTTTAAAACAGATCATGTTCGTAATAAAGACAGTAAAATCCCTATGTAAATCTTAACCGCTATAATCACCACAGCCGCATGGTGTGTGAGACTCATCATTTCAGAACAGCTTCAATAAACTCCACCACAAACACATGAAATAACCTTTCTTGTTATTTTTGACTAATGAGCTGTATTTCAGCTTTATCCGAGTCTGTCTCTGTCACTGTGCTGTTTATCTGATGTAATGCAGAAGCAGACACACACATGGGATTGGTGGGGAGAGAAGCCGCTCATTTGCATTTAAAGCCAAAGACTACAAAAACAGCTACAGTACACAAAAAGGGCAGATTGTGGAGGCTATAATAAATAATCTGATGGGTATTTGGAGCTGAAACTTTACAGACACATTCTGAAGACACCAAAGGCTTCTCTTTCATCTTGTAAAAGGGGTCAAATAAAATAAAAAAAAAATGAAATAAAATATATATTACACCTTGAACAATACCTGTTATTAAATACATTTTTTTAAACTAATAAAAAAATGAGTTCTAAAATGACTACATTTAAAGTTTTTCATCTAATTACACTGATTTAACAACAGAATTACCGGGGATTCGTCAATATCATAATTCTTCATCAACTTATAATTAAATGTAATTACATTAAGTAAAACATAAGTTACACCTTGAACAATATTTGTTTTCAAAAGCGAATTAAATGACAAACTTAAAAATGAAAAGTAATGGAAACACGAAAAAAAAAAAGCTTTAAATGACAATATTTTACTATTATTATAATTATAAAAACATTAATATTAATGAATTATAATATTAATGAACTAATATTGAATTATTAATAAAAAAAATAATGAATATTTTAATATTTTTACATTTAAAATGTCATCACCAATAGTTTACAGAAAATAAAGGGTCGATCAAATACAAAACGCAAGATCCAGCGTACATTAGAATAGGAAGTAAAGCTGCTGTGTGTGTGTTCAGGGATGCAGAGATTCGCCAGCGCAGGGAGCTGTTTGAGGCCGGGCTCCGTCTGTCTGCCAGATACGGCACAAACTGTGAATCTCCTACAGAGAGGAGGAAGCAGCAGCGCTCCAGATTCACTGAAGACACGGCCGACAGACGCTGTCAAGTGTGCCAGCATCTCTGCTACCTCTCCATGGTAAAGTACCACGGTAAAGCTCATTACACACGTGACGAGCTGAAGCAGGAGTTCTGAATGCTGTGTGTTCTTCCACAGGTGGTTCATGAGAGTGATAATGTGGTTTTCTGTCTGGAGTGTGCTCTCCGCTACATCCAGAAACGCAGGTCTCCCCGCGGCCTCAAGATGATGTTCCGCTACTCTGAGGTACTACATGACCTGACGCGCTTTACTTTTTAAAGTAGCGTCTGAAGATCAAATCTAAATGTATTAAAGGTCCCATGAAATTAAAATAAAGGTTTTTAGATGTTAGTATATTGTTCATTTTTAAGGATATCATATCTATAAGCTAGTGTGCCTCAAAAATGGTGACAAAATTCACGTTTAGTAGATATAAAACTGATATAAACTTGTAAAGCTTGTAGTTTGTCACTTCTGCCTAAATGGATCAACGATTTTATTCGTCACCTCATACTTCAATTTCTCATCAAATCATAAACAATCAAGTGTTCTCTAGTATCTGACATGCCCCGCCCCCTTTAAGACGCTTCTCATTTAATGCACTTGGCAGAGCTGAGAGAAAACAAAACTCTATTGGCTGTTTTTTTTTAAGAGGAGGAGCTACACTATGCACCACCCCTCTTTTTTGTGTTTTGATTGAGATTACATGGAATAAAAATGCACTTCAAATGTAAGTTAAATATAAGTTTAATCAGTTACTGTAAATCTTTTTTATTTTAATATACTAGGGCTGGGTATTGATTGAGAAGGCCTAATATGATTTGATTCAGATTCAAAAGCTCTTGTTTTGATTCTGTATTCATGAATAATTTTGGTCAGTAAAAATGCTACTTATTTATTTTAAAATGTACAGCTATTACCAGGTTACAAATGGTGAATTAATCAAAGAAAACTCTAAACTTTATTTCGGGTACATTAAAATCCACTTTTTTAATGCATACAATGAGTCAGAATAGGGAATATAGAATGTGTGAAAATACACATTTATGGCTTTTGACAATCAATGTTGAATCTACAAAAACTAAAAATGCTTTTGCTCAGCCCTTTATATGTTTTAAAACTTTGGTGTTACTAGTATGTTTTTTTTTTATATATATTTCATTTATTTATTCATTTATTTTATTATAAAGTATAATCTAAAAAGTTAATACAGTATAGAAAGTTTGGAAGAACTGTATTTATTTGAAATAGTAATATTTTGTCAATGTAAATGATAAAAGTTCAGTAGTGTATATCAAATTCCTAGATTTTTACATTTAGATTACTTTGATTTAACTTACTTTGATTTATTCATCTTAGAACAATTTTGAAAAACTTTTATGATTCAGTTTACTTCAAATGTTGAATATTGTGTGTAAATACACTGCCTGAACAAAAGTCTTGTCGTCAATCCCAGTTGTAAGAGCAACAAATAATAACTTGACTTCTAGTTGATCATTTGGAAAAGTGTCAGAAGGTAGATTTTTCAGATGAATCATCTCAATCATCACAAATACTGCAGAAGACCTATTGGAACCCACATGGACCCAAGATTCTCATGTTTGTGCTGCCCATTACATTACAAACCACAGGAGATGGCAAATTCTTCAGCAGGATGGCGCTCCTTCTCATACTTCAGCCTCCACATCAAAGTTCCTGAAAGCAAAGAAGGTCAAGGTGCTCCAGGATTGGCCAGCCCAGTCACCAGACATGAACATTATTAAGCATGTCTGGGTTAAGCAGAAGGAGGAGGCATTGAAGATGAATCCAAAGAATCTTGATGAACTCTGGGAGTCCTGCAAGAACGCTTTCTTTGTTATTCCAGATGACTTTATTAATCAGTTATTTGAGTGATTGCAGAGATGTATGGATGCAGTCCTCCAAGCTCATGGGAGTCATACACAATATTCATTCATTTTCCACTGCACCATGACTTTATATTCTATACTGTACATTATTTCTGTTAAGTGACAAGAATTTTAAGCAAAGTCAGACCTTACTCTTCTAATGAAATAATTAAAAATCAAGCCATGATCATATTTTATTTTGGTAAAATAAGAGTAATCTAGAGGCCTTTGCCTTTCATGTAAGCCACTTCTGACACCAAATGATCAACTAGAAGTCAAGTTATTATTTGTTGTTTCTAAAACTTGGATAGGAGACAAGACTTTTGTCAGGTAGTGCAAATATAGTAAATCAAAATAAATGTTTGTGTACATTTAAAAGTAGCATTTTGTAAATATATATTAAAATTTGGTGGTGTTTTATTTAAACAAAATAATATAGAATGAGATTGTAAATCTGATTTTTCATAACATTTGATCCCTTGGTTCAAATGATTGCATATTGCATGTTAAAAGAACTGGGCAAAATGAAGAAAAAAAGTCTGTTTTATGTAAAAAAAAAAAATGAATTAAAAAAAAAAAACCTCGTCTGGATGTCACCATAGAACATCAAGTGGAGCACAATGTATTATTAATTACACTACATGTGTACAGTGCATATTCTGAACATAAAATAGATTACTGAAATTTGATTACCTTTCTGGCTTTGTTTGCTCAGGAGCAGCTCAACAGTCTGGTGAATCGAGTGTGTGGCCGAGCTCTGGATAAAGCTGGAGTCAAGCAGAGAAGCGTCGGCCCCAGCAAAACACCAGCAAAGCGGAGCCCCAGAAACAAGAGCTCGGGCCCCGTCCCCCTGTCCAGCTCGGGCCGCTCATAAACCACAACATTCCTCTCCTTTTATATCAGGTGTTCCTAATACTTGTGTACAAACACTCTTCAATACTCTTTGTACCTAGTGTATAATATCGATACAACAATCTGTTCTATTGCACTTTTGTATTACAGATGCGTGTAGTTGCTGGCTGGTTAGTCAATTTATTGAATGTACGGAGGTTCAGTGTTACATCGCGTTTTGTGTCGAATACACAACTGTTTGGGGCACCTGACATAAGACTATTGGGTCTCATTCAACAAGCACGACCTTTTGCACTAGTATTGAGATTGGTTTTTAGATGAGTATTTTCGGGTTGTTTTAGCATTAAATCGAGTATAGATATGCGTATACATAGATATAAATATATCCTATACTATTCCTATCATTTGTGTTTAACTGGTGCTGTAGTGACACTTTTCTCCATCACCCTTAAAGCCTGTTGGTCTCTTGGGCTCATGGCTATTATGGCTTAAAGCACAACGTATGCTTTGCTTTTTATGCGAATAGGCTAAAAATTTGCTCATCGTTTACACACAATATTTTTGCCCATTATTGCTCTGAATATATGATCTCTTGTTTCAGCAGCCTTCTAACATTTGTGTGTAATGTCATTGAGAAGAGCCCGGGCCTGATTTAGTAAGGAGGTTCAACTTACTCTGACTTTAACTTGGGGAATCTCTTGAGTTTTTGGTTTCAGAACAGCTGAATTTAGTTAGCTCAATCAACTCTGGGCAATATCGCTGTCACACTAGAGTGTGAGCATGTGAAATTCTGTTGTATGGCGATGCAAACAAGATGATTAGATGTTTAAAAAAAACGAGCGATTGCTCCATATTTTACATCTCTGTCCAGAGAGCTCATGTTTTGATTTTCAATTGGTCTCATGCAGTCACGTCATGCGATTTCGCAGGTCAGAGTTCACCAAGCTTGAACTTTGTAACGCAGCCAACAGTGTAACTTGTCGCACAAGCTTGCATTTCCAGTCTGCCACATTCGCATGCGTATGAAGGGAAGTCTATGGGGAGAAAAGTGCAGTGTGACAGCAGCTTAACTCCGAGTTACTGCTCACTGTTATAATATCACACATAAAAACTGGGAGACCGCACGAAAATCTGGGATTAGGATTAGGTTCACAGAGTAATTAACCATGGCAACTGACTCTGAGAATAAGCTGCCTCCCTTTTAAAAACGGTCTTGACTTAAGCTGCGGTCACACTGCACTTTTCTCCCTATAGACTTCCATTCACACAGATGCAAATGCAGCAGACTGGAAACGCAAACTTGTGCAAATAGTTTCATATGATGCTGCATTGCAAAGTTCAAGCATGGTGAACCCTGACCTGCGAAATCACATCACATCTCTGGACAGAAATGTGAAACATGGAGCAATCGCTTTCTTTTTTAATGTCTAATTCCGCCCCTGTTTGCAGCGCCATATGACAGAATTTTGCATGCTCAAACTCCAGTGTGACTGCAGCTTTACCCATTCTGGAATGGAAAAGCTGGAGTTTCCCCTCATTTCAGGCTTAACATACTCAGAGTTTTCACTTAACCTCCTTTCAGAATGAACCTCTGGAAAGAATAGCATAACAAAATACCAAAATGACTCAGTTTTGTACTTACTGTGTTATGGCAAGCTGTTTAACATTTTAATACATAAAGAAAATACTAGAATGTTTTCCATTAAACACTATGACCTATTCATTGGCTACTAGTTATTCCTTATTTCTTATATGCTAGTACTTCTTTCAGTGTTGACTAGTATCAATTCTCTTAGAAAACGTTTGTCATTGGCTTCTACGGGGATCTGTCTTTATACGTAGGGTGGATTCCAATCTGAATGGCTCATGAAGGGTCTCTCTGAAGGGATTAGAGCACAGGTGTCAAACTAAATTTCTGAAGGCCCGAAGCTCTGCACAGTTTAGTTCCAACCCTAATTAAACACACCTGATCGTACTAATTGAGTCCTTCAGTCTTGCTTGAACCCCCAACATCATACGTCTCAAACTTAATTCCTGGAGGGCCGCAGCTCTGCACAGTTTTGCTCCAACCCTAATCAAACACAGCTGATCTAGTAGTCTTGAACACCTTGATTAGTTTGATCAGCTGTGTTTGATTAGGGTCGGAGCTAAACTGTGCAGAGCTGCGGCCCTCCAGCAATTGAGTTTGATACCTATGATTTGGACGCTAGTGTCTAAAAAAGTACTAATAGGATGAAAACAGATGTAACATGTCGTGTCAAAAGTATCCACTTCCATACCAATCGACTGACATTTTAAAAACATCCATTTCCTATTAACCTTTGAGCACCATTGAGCATGTTCTTAAACACTGCTGATTGGCCGTTGTTTTCATGTGCTTAACAGCACTGATATTGGCAGGAAAGTATTAGTGGGAAATGGATCCATTGGTAGCTCAGTCAATATGTTTTTACTATATTACTTGTTAAAACAGCTTGCTATACACTGACATTTTATCATCCATAACTTCTGGATAGAGAAAGCACAGTTTATAAAATGAAGAACACTTTTAAAGGCTACACATTTGACTGTGTGTGTGCGCGCTAACATGCGCATAAAACTAAGCATACTTTGGGCTTTAACGCTGTCAGGAACATGAACAAACATGTAAGATTACAGCCCACACATATTGTACTTACTGGCATTCAGTTCTCCAGCTGCAAAAAGAGCATCAGATACCTGTGTGTAGATCTGACACGTGTTTAATATTTCTGACTGCATAAATCCCACACCTGGAGGTTTCAAGGCCTTGTGTAAGTACACTAGGAGCTCCCCACTTTTAAAAGCACATTTTGAGGCCTTTCCGCGAAAACCGTTTGACGCCGAGGGCAATTTGTACCTGTTTTTAATCGTGACTCTTTCAATTGTAAATGCACTTTCCCTTTTATCCCACACATTTTTGTCACCCCCCCCAGACTTTATATTTGTAATCGGTTCCCAGTGTTTCTTGAACAATTCTTTTGTTTGCTTTCATAGAATATAACCGCTAAACACTAAAAGCAAACAGAAAAGCCCCAAATCCATTTCTATGCCAGTAAAATGTTCAAATTGAGCCTTTGAGTTCGGGTCTCTAGGGGTTTGGATGACAAAGTTTTTTGAGATGAAGAAAAAGCCTTACTTCTACATTGGTTTCTTCATCCGTATATAAATTAGATGTGAACAGGGTTGCTACGAAAATAAAACATACATAAAAAAAATAAGTGCTGCTTAAATCACTGAGAAGTATGTCATAGTGGTGATCCCTAGTTTTTTAGCTTTACTTTTTTTATTCGAAAGCAAAATCTTTTACCCAAAACTAAAGTAATGTAGTCTAGCTTACCCATTGCACTGACTGTATCAAAGTCTTGTAATCAGACACGATAGTCGCCCCTTTCCAAATGACTGACTTGTATTTAAGGTTTAAAAACACAAAAAAACTCAACAGTGTTTCCAAAATGTGCTTGTATACTTTTTATGGCCTTAAATCTTTTTTTTGTTTGTTTCTTTGTTATCCCCTTCACCCTATTTTATACAGTAATACTCCTGATCCTTGTACTGTTTATTTATATGCACTGTTACTCAGTCCTCCAGTCCAGTGGAGATCTTTTTGGTTACTTTTAATTTTTCAGGTTTGTATATTTTTGTTTTAATAAATAAATCACTTGTCAATCCTTCCAAAAGATGTACCTAATGTCTTCCTTTCATTGCAGTCACCGTGTTCTCCCCCCCCCACCCCCCAGAGGTATTTCAGAGCAACAGCTTGCTTTACGGGGAGCTTTTAAATTCAGCACCACAGATGGTCCAAATGTTCTCCGCTATTTTTATCCCACAGACTCCGAGTGAAATCTTCAGAGGAAGATATTTTCTCTATAGGTTGCTATGATTTGAAATCTCAATCCTACAACAGAGCTATCTATTGACTCTTATTTCAACTGATATTTATTTCAGAGTCAGCTCAGTGTATGCAAAAATGAGCTCCGCATTACAAATGTCATGCAACATACATGTGTTATATTAGCAGGAGCACTGTAAAATCTTTCTTTTCAATATAGTTATGATTCGTCAGGTCATTTCAAAGAGTATTTCACACAAAAATGAACATTTACTCACCCTCAAGTGGTGCTAAACATTTATGAGTTTCTGTAGAACACAAATGAAGATATTTTAATGACCAATAGTCGTTAATATCCATAATAAAAGGGAGTACTACAAAACATTCTTCAAAATATCTTCTTTTGTGTTTTATAGAGGAAGACTAAACGATGGTAATTTTCATTTTTGGTTGAACTATCTCTTTAAAAACATGTTGATTTTGTTCTGTGCTGGAAAAACGAAAGCAAAAATCACAGTGCTAACAGTCTGATGAGCTCAAACAGCTCCAAAAGACCTCATCCCCCCAAGTGTCATCGCACACAGCCATGAAGAAGCGTCCTGCTGGCCTTCAGCACTCGGGACCCTGATGTAAAGCAGGTTTTCATCCCCAGAAAGGCAACAGGACTGATTGTGTTTCCTCTGGGTGGCCACTAGGGGGCCTGTGTGTCGCTGTCGTCTGAGCTTTTGAGCGCCTCTGTTTCGAGGAGGCCCATGAGGGCAGTGTCAGCATGTACCTCCTCCTCGTCGGACTGGACGAGCGGTGAGTCTCCGCTGCTGCTCTCCTCTTCGTCTGGACCCTCGGTGGTGCCGCTGACGGTGTCGGTGCAGGACGAGGAGATGGAGGAGATGTTGTGCCGGAGCTCGCTCTGTGAGGGCACCTTCAGGCTGATGTCAGATGGAGATGAGCCGGGCTCTAAAGAAGGGCCTCCTGCTGGACACACAGGAGAAGGGGGGGAAAAATAAAGCATGTAATTTTCATGTTTCTGAATATTAATTAGTCCTGAAGTGCAGTCGTGACCCTTGGTGTGGTGTTCATTCCAGTGCTAAAAAGATATCTGGACACTTTCTGTTCTGATGTGTAGGGAGTTTTTTGCAGTAATGAGGAAAGGATTTATATATAAGTAGTGCCTGTTTCCACACCTGCCGGTGACTTGAGAATAATTCATATTAGTATATGCTATGTTAGTTCATATTATGTTTTAAAACAGCCATAAAACTGCATGTGCATTTTTTTCTTATTATTAATTAACAAATGAATTAAAAATAGGAAAAAAACCATATATCTGTTATATATATATACCCAATTTGTATTCAATCATTCATTTTATCAGAATCTGTTTTATTGCCAAGTGTGCTTCACACACACAAGGAATTTGTTTTGGCTACAGAAGCTTCCAGTGTACATAAAGTGTCAAGTGACAACACAAAATAAATATGAAAAAAGACGACAAACATTACACAGGGATGCAGTTAGTCAAAAAGCTCTGGATGTTGAATTGTATGTACAGATTTTTATAAATATACAGGTTATAAGGTGCTGTGTACAAGTGCGTATGAGAAAGTATTGCACATGTTTAATGCACAGTAGGAGAATATTTAACTGTTCATGAGGTAGATGGCCTGAGGAAAGAAACTTTTCTTGTGTCTGGCTGTTTTTGTGCTCGGTGCTCTGTAGCGCTGACCAGACAGCGCTATCAATCAAATGATAAACAAATTAAATCATAATTTTACTGAACTGTAAAACAGATTATATATTAATTGTATTTTGAACATTTATAATTATTGTTAATAATTTTAACAGTAATGTAGCAACTAATATTTATTGTCAATAAAATATTACTACATTGAATTATAAAGTTTCTAATATTAGTTTCAACATATAGAATAATAATTATAATTTTTATTTTCTATAACAACTGTTATACAAATATGTAGTTATTATCTGTTTAAGAATTACCATAGTAATTTTAATCACATTTACAAATGTGTTTTAAAGGGATAGTTAACACAAAAATGAAAATTAACTTATTGTTTATTCTCTCTCGTGTGGTTTTAAACCTTCATGAGTTTCCAGGGTTTCTGCACAGTCAAATTTAACACTTTTTAAGACCTTTTAAGGTCTTAATAGGGCTAAACGCTATATACTTATCAAAAAAATAATTCTAATAACTTATTTCTTAATACTTATTAATGTGTCAGAACAAGCAGACCCTAGTTGTTTACATTTTAATTTTTTTTAAAAACCTAAACTAGTCAGCGCAATAGCCTAGTGGTTAGTGCGCTGACATATGGTGCAGTTGCACTTCAGGGCATCCCGAGTTCGAATCCCGGCTTGTGGACATTTCCCGTCCCTATCCCTCTCTCTCCCACTTCGCTTCCTGTCTAAAACACTGTCCTATCCGCTTAATAAAGGCAAAAAGGCCAAAAATAAATCTTTAAAAAAAAAAAAAACTAAACTAAATGTACTGTATGCACAACACACTGTTAAAATATAAGTTATAAATAGAGTTTTGCTAAAAGTTTAATTGAGATGTATTGTTTGGATCAATTGGATAACTTGAAAAATTAGGACCCATTTAAAATAATTTAAGACCAACAAGACAATATTTCAGTGAATTTAATACCCTTTAAGGCCTAAAACTTTGGTTTTTTAAATGCAAGGCATTTTAAGCCCTCGTGGACACACTGGTTTCTTTCAAAATCACGAAAGAAGATCATTTGGTTTGGTAAAAAAAAAATGCTGGTTGATGGCACCCACTGACTTTCAAATTCTAAAAAAAAACTATGCAAGTCAACGCATCTCATCAACCAGCATTCTTCAACTTTTTGTTTATGCAAAAGAAAAAACACGCACGCACGCACGCACGCATGCACGCACACACACACACACACAGCAAAAGCACCAGAATAAACATGAAAATAAAAACAGAAATGCATTAAAGGCACAGCCAAACCTGCATCAGGAGACACGGCGCTGCTCTCTTCCCCTACAGAGCTGAGGAAAACATCCAGAGCCTCGTGGTCAGACACATCTGTTAGGTCCATTTGCTCCAGCAGGTCAACATTCACCTCCATTGAGGACATACTGCCTAATGGATCTGCACGAAAAACCAAATACACAATCACTTCTTTCTCTTCCATGCAGTTCAAATACACAGAAACGACTCACAATACCATTAAAGGGGATATGTGTAGAATTCAGAAACCCTTGTTATTAGCACCGGTGGCCGTAAGGTGAACTGCAGCCTGCAACTTCATGCACTTTAAAGGGATAGTTCACCCAAAAATAAAATATTTCAGCATTTACTCACACTCAAGTAGTTTTAAACTTATAATATGTCTTCTGTTGAACACAAAATATAATCTGAAGAATGTTGGAAAAAAGTAGCCATTAACATCCATAGAAGAGACAAAAACACCATGAAAGTCAATGGCTACATTTTTCTACATTCTTCGGAATATCCTGTTTTCTGTTCAACAGAAATAAGAAACGCAAACAGATTCAGAATATTTGGAGGAAAGGTAAAATAACTGGCCCTTTGGGTGAACTGTCCCTTTAAGGCAGCATCTGATTATTGCAAAGTGGTTGTGTTTTCAGCAGCTCAGCAATTTACTGGCCGAAAGTTCGATACTTACTCCCAGGGCCGTTTTATATCAAAGTTGATATTTAGCCACACCATGTTGGTGTTTCGTAACATTGAATTTTTATGAGATGGATGAAAAAGTCTGATAGGTAAATTAAAATTATGAAAAAACACAGAAGACTATAGTTTAAATGAACCACTTTTCTTTACATGACATTCTGAATCACCCTGATCACTGTTTAACCTTTCGTTTCATGTGTGGCCGAAGAAAAGAAAGGCTCTCGGGAGTGCACATTAATGTCACATCAATTACGGTTTCCCAGCAAATCATTTGTTTCCTAAAAATGAGATTATGTAGACTTTCAACCTAGGAAATCACCTTTTACGCCACTAATAAATGAAAATTCAAACACATAGCTCCTTTAATAGATTGACACACGGACGGATCAGACTAGAACAGAGAAGATGTCCTGAAGAACGGAGGACCATGGGAAAGCGTACCTCACACATCAGGGCAGCATTAAGGAAAAAGAGCAGAAAGAAAAGACCATCAGTTTACCATCGACATTCTCACAGAAGCTCTTTAACCTCCCATTTAACACAGTCTGTTGAAATATTCATGTAGGAAAGACGCCGCCTTAAGCAGCACATCATATAGACTGATGTTCAAACAAATTTGCTGCTCTTTTATTATGAAAAAACAAGACATTTTGAAGTCTAAAACATTGATCAGTATCATCCATGTCAATCGTGAAATTACAGGAAGCTAAAGTAGAAAACACATTATGAGTGAAAAGAGTTATGGAGAGCATTACATGAACAGGTACAGTATGTTTGTGAAAGTGGTTGTTCTCAAATGAGAAACTGACCTCTCCTGTCGGTGATCTGCAGGTATCCTGTGGAGAGGTACTGCTCCATGTCTTGCTGAAACGCCTCTTCAAAGTACTTCTGCCGCTCCTTTAGCTTGACCTGCTGCGCATGCTCCATCTCCAGCACTTTCTGGGCATGTTCTGCATCGAGCTCCGCTAAACACAGACATAAAACACCAAGTACGTTACTAAATGACAGAGAAAAAAAAAAAAACCGAGAGAGAGAGATGGGGGATGGAAAGGGAAGTGGAGTGGATTAAACCCTCAGAGAGGCAATGTAGAAACACGTAGCACTTGCTTGAAGCAATTTAATAATGTCATTTTCACAACATATGATATAAAACAGTACACCGTTACCATGAGTAAAGAAAGAACGTTGACAATTTTAATATCCTAAAGCCCAGCTCACACTGTGATTTTTTTAATTTATTGATTCATGAATTTGATGAGTTGGTTCATGATCCTCATGTCACACTGTAAGATCTCAATAGTCATAATGTCAAACTGAATGTCAGTCAAGACGCAGAAATATGCACAGTTGCACACTAAAAAATAACTCAGCTGGAGTTTGACGTCATCCATCCGTGAGACATTCAATAACCTACATTCTGAAATGATACCTCACAGCAAACAAACAATCGGTACTGTAGCAGTAATTTTGCTCTCAACATGCCTAAATAATAAAACCATTAAAAAATCTGCTTTGCCATCTCCCTGCAGTGGTTGATTGCATTATCAGATTTGGCGCTCCTAGTCGTTCTAGGTTTGACGCTCCTCGTAGCATCTTAAAATAAAGCTAAATGAATAAATATATAAATAAATAAGTAAACAAAGACTGACAGAACTTCATCAGATGGAAAGGTTTATCTAAAGGCCCATTAAGCGGCTCTTGGGGAACATGTCAAACCAATGATCAAAGACCTCAGATTTTAGCTTAGGATTATAAGAATCTTTCAGGATTTCCCAAATGTATTATTTAATAATACGTTAAATAATACATTTAATAATATTAAATAATGTATTAAATATTAAATAATATTAAATAATGTTGTATGATTGTTTACATTTATTTCAATAACTTAAATTAGACTGATATGAAAAAAACAAAGCCAATAAAATAACAGCAGGCAACACGGTGGCTCAATGGTTAGCACTGTTGCCTCACAGCAAGAAGGTCGCTGCTTCGAGCCCCAGCTGGGTCAGTTGGCGTTTCTGTGTGGAGTTTGCATGTTCTCCCTGTGTTGGTGTGGGTTTCCTCGGGGTGCTCCGGTTTCCCCCACAGTCCAAAGACATGTGCTATAGGTGAATTGAACAAGCTAAATTGGCCGCAGTGTAAATAAGTGTGTATGGATGTTTCCCAGTACTGCCTTGCAGCTGGAAGGGCATCCTCTGCGTAAAAAAATATGCCGGATAAGTTGGCGGTTCAATCCGCTGTGGCGATCCCTAATGAATAAAGGGACTAAGATGAAGGAAAATGAAAAATAACCACATACTGGCCATGAAATTTTATTGACATTGAGTTGTCATGAGGTGTCATTTTGCCAGCGTTGCCATGACAGCACAGTAGCTATATTGCAAACAGCAGAAACAAGTAAACAACATAGAAATATTCTGTCAGAGCATTATTTAAGTAGTCTGTGCTTTCCGGTGAGCAACTGAGGTACACAAGTGAGTATATGGGTACATAAGCAGAATATCCACAGCATGTGCACAAGCTAGTCTATGGTGCGCTCTACTACTCTTGTACTTTGGTTAGCACAGAAACAATGAATGGGTTTCATAGGGCAGCTCTTTCTGTGTCTGGTTTGAAAGCTGCTCAGTGACTATAGCTGGAGGTGGAGTGAAGCCAGCGTGCTCAGTACTGTGGCAGCATTTTCTGGCTCATTTTTTTCGTCACTCAAAAATTTGGTGCATGCAATTAAAGCTCATGATAAATTGAGATCAAAAACAGATTTTGAACTGCCAGAAATGGTTTCACTTTTGCTATCTGCACAGACCTACGTATGTTTGTATCAAATTGGCATTATAGACTTCACCTGTGCAGGCCCATTAACAACATGGCCCACAAACATTGTTGCATCATGAAGAATATACATTTTGCTAAAATATTTGTTGTTTGATTGTGTTACAATGTCTTTTTAATAGATTTTAACCCTTTTTTTGGACAATATTATCATAGTCCATGTGGTAAATTCACTGCCTTTAATAGAAGCAATGTTTCAATGAAAGAGATTGGCCAGGATGATTGTTGAACATATTACCCTGTACTAAAATTAGCAGAATAGTGGCACCTTGTGATTTTTGTGGAAACAATGTGGTATATGAAAGACTTTAAATTTGTCAGTAACCTGGGTCAAACGCTTCATGGTGAACTGTATGCCGTTACAAAATCGGTGCGTTTAAGTTCTGTTTTCTTTACAGATCAAAGATTTTCACTGCCTGATTGATGAATGTACAAGAAGCACTGCATTTAAACACATTTTCCCGCGCCATGTCTTTAAAATATGAACATTTAGCCTGCTGATCCTGATGGGCGCGTGCGTGTAAACGGCTATTCATCTCGTTTTACACTTGAACAACTAAACAAATGCTGAAGTCTATTTAACTGATTATATTTGAATTACATTACAACATCGATGCTGTAAAAGGAACTGTAAAAATTGAAAAAAAAAAACGTCACATTAACTGTTCACTGGAAGTTTATCAGTTTGGAAAGAAACACTAGCTGTGCATATACCCTATTATATAAATAAAATGTATTTATTATTATTATTCATTTATTTGTTTTGAAACAATGTTAAATAAGATCATCTGAATGAATTAGTTTTTCTTTTGATTTACGGTTTTGTTTGAAAAATAAAAATAGAGGAAAAAATCTAAATATTGAGAAAAATCAACAAACAAATTTGTATTAGTAATATGCATTGTTAAGAACTTAAGTTATGTGGTAATTCTACAAAATACCTTCATAGAAGATGATCTTTAATTAATATTCTAATGACTTTTGGCATAGAAGAAAAATGTATAAAATGATTTATAAAATGTATTGTTGGCTATCCCTACAAATATACCAGTGCAATACATTTTATCAATCAAAATGATTGATTTTTCTATATATCATGACTGGTTTCAAATATTGAATTATAGCACATTTACATGCTTCTTGTTTATAAAACAGCTGAACATTCATACACTTAATACCAGTTGCTTCTATAAAACATGTTTAAATTAAAAGAAGGATCTCTGCATTGTGTAGCATCTGCACTTCCCAAGACTAATCTGTAAAAATCTAACACACACACACACACCTCTGACACCTGAACTTCAAGATAACATTTTCCTACATGATTCTGCAGCCCAACAAAGAATCAGATCCTACACAATTATCTACCAGCCTGCTGTCTTACCACAGAACGTGATGTTCTTCTAGTCGAGTTGGCAGAGAACGAAGAAACGCTTCTTTTGTGTGAGCGGCACAAGAGTGGGTGCGCTTCATACGACTGCGAGTGACACGAGATGCGCAATGAAATTCTCTATCTTTCACAGGAAGTGCAGATTATTCTCTGAAAAGCAGGAAGTCTGTCTGTGCTACTTGAATGTCAGTTTCTGTGGTGTTTGTGTGCTTAAATAGATATGCTTCAAACATCCTGTCAGAGCTAAACGAGCCACATCATATAATGCGACATTGAGAATGAACCCCCCAAAAAATGTGGAAAAAACACATACAATTATGCACATCTAGAAAAACTTAATGGACCATAATCCTCCTGTGTATTGTTTGAGGAATAAAAGTCCATTGAAAAAGCTGTAAAGTTTGACTCTGTTATTAGGAAGCGGCTTTAACCACAGTCCTGTCACATACTCTTTTTCAATAGATGTTGGGTGAGTATCTTTTAATAAATGCGCTGGGCGGGCTGTAAGCATGCTCGCTAGGAAACTATTGTTGTCCATTTCAGCACAATATTAGCCTTGCAAAATCCGGTATGTAAATGAAGTTGATGCAAGCAGATTTAAAATGGACTGGATATGCATGCATTTTCATCACATTAGTTTAGCATTGATATCTGGTTGGCACACCGCTCTGGTGCCACCTGTCAAATCTCTCACGCTTGTCAATTGCATATTTCACAGCAGGATTATTATTATCCGGCCTTTTTGCAGTAATAGTTCTACCTGTTTTAGGAGTAATCCCAGTGCTTTGTTTTTATGCTAATTTAATGTTAATAGTAAATTTTGGATTGATGGTAGATGACAAGTAAATTTTATTCCACATAAAGGCCAGGACACACCAAGCCGACGCCAAACAACTAGTGCCAATGTAAACTGTGTTGTTGCTTTGCATTGGCTCACATTTGGTTCCATTTGGACCACAAAACTGCCCGTGAACACACCAAAATGACGGAAGCCGACTGATTCATGAGTGTGCGTTCGGCGCCTGAGAGCATGAGCATAAGAACGCGGGGGCCAGTAATCTGTTACCGACTTTTTGACCAAGGTTCTTATTGTTAATGAAAATGAACGAAAAAAACGAAAGCTAGAACTGTTTCGTTAACTGAAAAAAATAAAATAAAATCAAGAGTTGAAAAAAAAAACAGAACTAAGAGAAACTGTATTTTGTCCTTTGTTTTTGTCTTTGTAAATGTATTTAATACATACTGTAAGCCTTTGAGAAGTAAATCTATATACTTTGCGCTGTCAGGTGTTTTTAAAACTAATTAATAAACTAATTAACTAATTTTAAAACTAATTAAAACTAACTGAATTTGAAAACAAAATGTCAAAATGAAATAAAAACTAAAACTAATGAAAATTCCAAAACTATTATAACCTTGTTTCTGACGCACAAGTGCAAAACATGCAAAAAGCAGCATTTAGTACCATTACCACTTGTCAGTCACCACAGAGGGATTCGCCCATGTAATAAGTCTGATAATCTAATAATCCATGTCGTTTGAACATATTTGAGAAATGTAGCAAAATCAGTCAACCTCTTTGTGTTCCATCTTGACTTGAATTGTTTACGTTACTTCAGTTTTTGTTCTTGTGCCCTGATTTGTTGCTGAATAACCAACTAGAGCACTGTCTTCAGCCGAAGGCTCACTGTATCCAGGCCTTTAAATGTAAATTTAAAAAACATTTCTAGCTTTATTACCAACTTGTCTGAAACTTAAGACCCCCAAAAGCTGTAATACACATGCTCAATGCTGTGGATTTTTTTTCTACTGTCCCAGTCTGACTTTTATGTGCCTTGTGAAAATTTTCTCTGGTCCCACCACCAAAAAAAACATCAAACAGTTATTTCTTAGCCACATTTAAATATTATTTTTAAAATTATTTTAACTAATTGTTGTCATGTTGAAGAATAGCAGGAGTGATAATAGCATTTGCTAAAATAAATAAAGAATAACAGAAATGCTGTGCTTTGTGTTTTAAGAGCACAACTTTTATAGGCTAGTTTTCATCTAATGATTGCTAACAGTTATTGGGTCCATCAGAATGAAGATGGGTAACATGCGGGAGCAGGGGTATCTTGAAAGGGGCAGGACATGCTAGATAATGGAGAGCATTTGATTGGTTAGAAGATTTAATGAAAATCTGAAGAATGAGATGACGTTAAAAAAAAATTAAATAAAACATTGATTCATTCGGTGACAAACTGCAAGCTTTGGATATTTATATCTTCTTAGTGCAAAGTGTTTTAAAGCACACTAGCTTATAGCATCTAAACCTGTTTCTTTGTTTTTTTTTATTTCACAGGTACTTCAAGACATTTTATGGACTAACGACCACCCTGTTTTAATACACCCTTCAATTTAACAATTTTCTTCCCAAAGAGAAATAGTTTAAGTGTCATTCAACATCAGTTTTTTAAATATTGGTTCAGGCGTTGATAAATCCCCTGGTAAAGATTTTAAAAGTATCAACCAGTACTGTAAGAAACTCAAACAATACGCAACCCTATTTAGGCACTAGCCTATCAATGCTGTTACTTTTTTCAATTCAACAAATTTGAGGTTAAGGTGAATATACTGTATGACAGAAGAAAAGAAAGCAGAGCCCAAGAGCTGCAAGGGGGACCTAAGCCATCCAAACCAGTGCCATTATTATGACTGAGAAACTAACAGAGCTGCATCCTCCATGAAAGATTTCCTGTCCACAGGAACTAAATCATGGGTACGACATGAAAGAACTAAATCTGCTGGAAAAAGCTGAGCCTTTCGTCACATTTTCCATTTTGTGTGTGTATGTGTGTGTGTGTGCATGTGTGACAGCTAATGATAGATGACGGCACAGGATGAGCCTCAGGCGCTCTGATCACACTTGTCACGTCCTTCTCACACGGTCTTCAGAAACCAGGGAAACACGATATGAACATTTGTCAGGACCAACACACAGAACCACTGTTACGACAACAACTTCATGATCCGATTGCTGTGGATAAATCTTCTATTAAGAAAATGCATTAAAGAAACATAGGAGCATGCAGATCCATTTTGAAGCTAATCAGTTGAGCATCTGGCTATGAATGGGGATGCAGGTTCAGCTCGTGGGTCAGACAGGCTAATGGCTCATTCTAATGAGCTAACCCGCCTCAACACAGTAGACGCCCAAAATCAAGACACGTATAATATCAGTCATCCACCTGACCACATTCAATTAAGACTGGTGATGAGCTAGGCTGTGGATTGTGCGATCAAAATGTTTTCTTACAGTATTTTTTCAAACCTGAAGGCTCAAGCAAAATCCCTCATGGAAAAATATAGCAAACAGTGACAGTTACAAATCAGGAAATAGAACTGTTGAATATACTGGTGAAAAGTTTCTATATGGCAACTCTCTAGCTACAGTACAAGGTTTATATGTGTGTGAATGGCAGCCACAAATGTACAGAGCAGCTCTGGTTTCAGCAGTCTCTCATGGACCAGTTGCTACCACAGCCACCTCAAGATGTTCTGCTATTGCCACAAAGTCATGTAAAAACTATTACAGTAGCGTCAAAGAAAGTGCAAAACAGCAAGCTACTTAGTTTACATAACAAAGTGATCAATTATTTATAAAATATAAAATGATGACAGATAAATGGTCCCCCATTTATTGGCTATTTTTGTTAGTAAATAATAAAAAACATAATATATAGTAACACATACCTGTCAACACTACACTTTTTTTGCCAGTATTCTATTGTATTTTACCATTTTATCCCACTATCAGCCCATTTAAGTATTTTCCCATATTTTTTATCTTTCTATATAAAGTGGAAGTAACATCAAGACAGAGCGGATCTCAAATGTGATATAATTAGACATAATCAAAAGAGCTGTTCGAGAAAATAATGTTTTCAGTTTATTCTGGCTTGAAAGCACCTTCAAAAGAATATAAAAATGACAACATTTCATTCAATCCATGGATCATTGCCCTTGCTATGCAACCTCTGAATCAGTCAATTCATGTAACTGATGCCTGTCGAACACGCTCCATAGTGATAAAGACACTGTTCCCCAAATGACTTTTGTACATGTGATTTAAAGTGGAGTGAAAGAGGACACTTTGGGATTTGGGTGTGTGTTCAAACAGACAAATACACACAATAGTATGGAGACGTGTCTGTCTTGGCATGTTTTATTTTAAACATAACTAACTTTATCTTAAATGAGCATAAACAATTATGAAAGTAATTTTCATTTTAGATCTGTGCATTCTTAAAAGTGACAATTCTGATGTCAAACACAAAAAAATTGGATTAAAATGAGAGATACATTTGCTGCCCTTCACTAAACTATAGCAACTTTAATCAATATTATATTATATTATATTATATTATATTATATTATATTATATTATATTATATTATATTATATTATATTATATTATATTATATTATATTATATTATATTATATTATATTATATTTTTATGCGCTAGCTACTATATTGGGAATTTTTATAGCAAAAACTATGCCAGATTTTTAAAAACTAAAACTATCTTTGTGTTTAATTACTTGCACCCAATTATTAAAATAATATGCACATTTTTTTTTTTTTTTTTACAAAAAGCAGTATTACTTGAATGTACTTGTACTCATTCTGTTCCAATATATAGTAAATGTAAAATAATATATTTAGCAGAAGTTAGTATATTTAATAACAACTTTACAGGTTACAGGGATTCAACTGATCCATTTATCAAAAAGTAACCAACTGGCATGCGGGTCTCAAAGCAGAGTACAGTAAACAGCCAGTACTTTGGCTCTTTAACACCCTTGAATTCTGGAGATGCTCTCAACACAGCAAAGCAGGAATAATATTCAGAGCCTTAAAGTTAATAAGTTCAACAACTCAAAATCCATCACAAGCAAGTCAACAGAATTTCTTAACCTGATGCCTACTAAAGCCTTTCATGAAAGTATAATTCGGTGCAGTTCATTAGCTTGCAATATGATGGCTGGTAATGAAAAGACATACAGACACAAAAGCCACAGTAGGCATCCTAATCTGTGCTGAAATTCCATTACTAAAGCCTGCCAAACCCAAAGATGACAAACAATGACTGCAAACCACCAATTCAGACCCCCTGACACACCGCCAGAACTGTAAAACATCAGCAGATCAAATTAACCTTACAACCATCTACTTACAACATTGAATTCAAATAATGATAAAAAAAAAAGAGTGCCCGGAAACCTACAAGAATCTCTCATGCTGCTGCCCAGGGTTCCCGACGTGGACATTTTGTCTTTCTCCTTGAAGAGTGCAGATGAGCTGAAAGCAGGAGGGATAAGCCAGAGACTGCAGTCAAAGTGTTGAGGAGCAGCTAAACCAACATCTTCTATTCTGCTGCTACAGTATTCTGATGAGCAGCTCCTCTATGAGCAGGAATGCTGAGACATCGCCTGCTCAGGGACACAGAGCTACAGATGCAGCTGGAGTGAGGAGAAACGCAGGGAATGTACCATTCACAAACCTGCTACAGGGGTGAGGGTCTGGAGAGTTTTACAGTATATGAAGCATTTGCCTTGTTCTATAGGACTAATCCACAGTTCTTAAACACAAGGACATTCATGCACTTATCATTAATGACACAATTTGAGAATTAGACAACATAAATAATGGTGATATTAGTATGAAAAATGATTAGTTAAAACACCACAATCTGACACTGAAGCAAATACACTTCAAAACTTCAGTCGATGATAATTGTAAGGGTGTGATGGCTCTTGCGTTTGATTAAAACAAACTCTGATGTGATTGCTGTATTAGTCCGGATCAGTTGATTAAGTGTGAAACCTGCCATCTGAACTTTGGTGCAGACCAAACAAGTGGACGGAGACCATTTAAAAAAACATGCTTTGCTCTGCTCCTAGGGCAAGGGGTTGATTCCATCTCTGAGGCATTGAGAATTGATTCAGAATTTATTCCATCAGAGGAATCCTTTTTTTTTTATTTTAAAAGATCTAATTAATAATTTGACTTTCTTTTACTAATAAGGGTGAGTAGAGATTTGCTATGATAATATACAGATTGGGATGGTTCACTTCAATGAAATGGTAGGCCTGTCACAATAATCAATATATCGACTTATCGCACAACACATGGACATGACTTCAACCATTTTTGGTAATGCAAAATATATACATATAATATATCGCCCATACATAAAAAATTATTCTAGCAACACTATAGTATTTACTATAAATTACTAAATTATATTTTCATGTGGGTGCCTGACAACTGAAAATAGATCTGGCCAGCAGATATCGCAACCTTTGTTACTTTTTTAAACATTTGTTATTATTTATTTGTTTAGGATATACATTTTCACATTCTGACTCCAATGTCCAATTATTGATAAAATGACTATAATTAAAATTAATTAAATATTCTTAAGAATAAAATATTACGTGTTCTGTGGAAGAATGTTTGCATTGTGATGATATTATATTGTCATTCGGCATTATATAATGAGTTGCATAAACTGGTCATAAAATGACAATAATATAGTTTATCGCAATATATTTTAGTGCAATATATCATGCAACAAAAATAGATATAGTGACAGGCCTATAAATTGGTTCAAATAACCATATCTGTGGTTCATTTATACCACCGCATAACTTTTGAAACCTAATATCTAAATATCCAATAACGACAAAGATAACCAATATCCAAATAATATTCTATGTAATTAAATGGTGACTATTACCTTTTAATTCTTTAAGTTATTGGTCTAAGTTTTTAACTTAATTTCTGTACCTAATGCACACAAGAGATTGATACACAAATGGTGTATGTTACAAACTGCATACTCTTACTTTCAGTGTTGTAATACATTATTTCAGCATAGTTTCTACTTGACAGTTGTGCACTTGCATTAAGACACGTGTTAGTGTGGTACAGATGCAATACAAGTTATGTGCTGGATTAAGCTTGCGTTTAGCTTTTTTACTTTCAGTGGGGTTTGAAATATAAAGAATTTAAAAGGAATTGTAACAACAGTGAGGAATCGATTCCAGAACTAGTAATATCGATCAATTCCAATAAATCTTTGAATCAAACAGCTCTACCTTATGGTACAGTTCAAGTGAAATATAAATGCAATACAGACCAAAGAATGCAACCATAAAGGGACAGAAAGCTAAAGCAAACCAAGCCTTTCTTGTCATTGTTGCAATGTTAGAAATACTTCTGCATGCAGCATATCATGATGGAGAAAATCCTGGTGCTTTTGCATATTTTATAAGCACTTCACAAGTTCTGAGCTAATGAAAATACTATTACACATATACATATTCAACAAACAAGTTCAGTACACAGCGCTGTTTTGGAGGTTTGAGTAGTCCAAGGGCAAAACACTTCCACACAAGAGCAAATTTATGCTGCTAGATGGCACATATTCACAACAAAACAAGGTATTTTAACAAGGTCTCCACAATATATCGAAAAATGATCATTATTGCGACGATAGTACATGCAATATCTATATCACAGAGAACTAAAATAAATTACATGCTGTATAGAGGAATTACCAACCTACGTCACACATAACGTCACACGGGTTCCCAGTTGCAAAAAATACCAGTTGCAATAGCAAACGTATCGTATTGTGCGGTAGGATGTCCAAAAATCAATGGTATCTGGATGCAGCCTTTATGATGCAAGCTGAGATTGCATTACTCAGCGATGCAATGTCAGACACAATGCACTCAATGGAGTGAGTGACGTCACTGTGATGGGTAGGGTTAGGGGTGGGGTTAGGTGAGCGCATTAAAAAGCATTGGATGCAGCTCAAATTGCTCTGCACCAGCTAGGTCTGCATCCAGACCCCTCTCCCAAATATAGAAAACTTAACTTTTACTGTACACCACACTGCTTTTAATGCCAACCGCAGATGTCTTTGGTTAAAAGGGAGCTGAATGAAGTGATGACCTAATTAAAAATGCTGGACTCAGCAGTTCTCATTTCATAAAAGGTAAGTTCACGCTATGCTGAATCATACACATTACTCATTTTTGATTGCAGTAATGATTTCAGCAAAAACAGTTAAATACCCTGTCATACAGGTGCAGTTCGCTGTCAAAATGCAGTTGTTTTGCTTGTTGATGATTACCCAGGCCTTGTATAGCTCCGTCTTCTTTCCTTGTCTTTGGCTAGGCAGAATCTCGATTTTTAGCACTACAAAGTTTTGAATCTGGTAATTATGGAACATCATTTCTTGCACATGATGACACAGAACACAATTGCAGGCATCCAAAGATGTGTAGGCCTTTAACTTCTCTCTTGTAAAATCACTTGGAGTTTCAATGAGATAGTTGTATATTTCAGGCTGGATGCTTGGCAATTTTGTCTTATCCAATATTTATTGGGAGGGTGCTATCGCAAATGGACCTGTCAAACGAATGCCGCTCACTTTAGCGTTAATTTTTGCAGAATAACCGTGCTTATCACTGGGTGACAAGCTGTTATAATATGCAGAAAGCAGTATGTAAATAATATATATAATATGTAATCAATATAACTTATTTCTAAGACAACAACAAACTCTGTATCACATCGAATGTCATTCCCTCTCTGTAAAAGCTAGCGTTCCTGGTTTTTTTCTGCAACCTCGCTGCGCGCGCATCCTGATTGTTTACAAACCGGTAATTCGTCTATACATAGGTTGTCTATCCAAATTTGACCAATCAGATGGGGCCTTTATTTTCATCTCCACCTCTCCAGTAGGTGCTGTTAGCTGAACTTAGAGCTGAAAATAAAAACTAATGCTGGGAGAGGAAAATGACAACAGCCAATAAAAATTCATTTTAGTATAATCATTCATGTTTTTTTTTTTATTCCTGATAATATAGTGCTTCGCAAATTAGTTATATTATAAGAAACATTGTTATCGCAACACTTAACAGCAATATGGCATATCTCATATTTTGGCTGTATCGTGCAGCACTAATGAATTATGTGGAATCATGGGAGTTGTCATCTTCATTACATTGTATGGAGCAGAAAACATGTTCATGTATGAATTTAAGTTTTCAAAACTTGTTATCGAGGTAATACGAAGCAGAGTTAAGCGGAAAGGCAGCAGAAACAAGTGCAACACGGCATGCAAGCAGCAAAACATTTATTATGCCACAGTCAACTGCTTACAGTACTTCTTGTCAGGATTAGGTGGAGAAGAAGCAGCGCATTTTTAACACACTCAATTTAGGGTTCTGTTATAATGCTACTCTGTGCTGTTAAATAAAAAACAAACAGCATTTTAAATCGTCTTTGCTGCTTTCCCGTTTTCTATAAAGTCAAACTGTAAATTGATTATGCATAATGTCATTAGCATTGCCACAGAGGACACGCTCAGTCTCACTAGTTAACATTGCTTATTTCTCTGGATTTGAACATTCTTCAAAGCATTTGGAATAATGTACATAAAGTACATAAGTGCCTTTAAAAAAGACAGATCAAAAGTGATCATTTCCTCTTTTTCAGTCTGGACCAAACAAACCAAGAGAACCAAACCAAACATACACCCAAGCGGCATTTTACACTGCACATACTATTTACAAAACCACAGCTTCCTTTCTCACAGATGAGAAAAAATGAATTAATAAAAACACAAATAATTATTTCAAAATTAAAATAAATAAATAATCAAGTATGAAGTGTGAAGTCTTGAAGAAAGCTGCCCACATAAAAGACAAGCCAATCTCAAGCAACACCACCTACGTACCAAAGGAAGTGTTATAAACAGTCTTTACCACTTTTGCAGAGACAAAGACACTTGTAGGGTATAAAGTAAAGAATAAAAAAGAATGCTATTATCCTTATTTGTAATCGTAACATTTCCTCTTTCATCAATTACAAAATAACCTTTTACCTCTATGACCTGAATTTTCTCTAGAAATAAAAAAAAGAGCACGGATATGTGAACAAATGATGCACATCGGCCTAAAGGCAATTTCTGTTAGAACAACATCTCTGACTGATATATGGTGATGAAAGTGAATGTTATTTTCACTGGAAGGTAATATGAACATATGGAGCAGGCAGCCTCCCTTGGAGGTCAGTGTGGAATTAATGGCATCATGAGACCAAATAAAGAAAGCAGTGTCCACTCACTAGAGCACTTTTCTCTCCCTCAGGTTAATTAGTGTCGCCTGGGTAATTACTACATTTCTTTTAATTGTTGTGCACTAAATGAGCTTTGCGATGTAAATAAAACAATACAATAATACACACAAAAAACCTAATCTAGGAATCTAAAAAGTGTATCATTGTGAAACTGATTTTTCAGCAAAAATTGACTTAATACTAGCACTTTTCATGTTTGTTTAGCTCTTTATAATGAATCTATTCTTGTATTTGTTATAAATGTGGAAGTATCTGCTAAATAGAAACATACTGTATAAAAATGTAAATGTACTATTTGGAATAGAAAATATATTTTTTAAAACAATAAAACAATATATTCTTAAAAACGATACACACATTCAGCATTACACTACATATTTAATACTGCAGAAACCAACTATGAGCATCAAGACATCATTTACTAGACAAAACAGGGTAAATACATTTATAATTCTAATCTTTAAATCAGCAATGTCACATGATACCTCAGAAATCAATCTAATACGCAGATCTGTGGCAAAATATTTTGGGCAGTTTTTTTTTTTATCATCAGTGTTGACAACAATTGTGCTACTTAACATGTTTGTATAAGCCATGATACATTGCTTTCTATTCATTGTTGGATTTATAGATAGCTCAAAAGTCATTCATTCTTTTTCTTTTCGGCTAAGCCCTTTTATTAATCTGGGGTCGCCACAGCGGAATGAACCGCCAACTTATCCAGCAAGTTTTACACAGCGGATGCCCTTCCAGCTGCAACCCATCACTGGGAAACATCCGTACACACACATTCACACACATACACTACAGCCAATTTTACCTTACCCAATTCACCTATACCACATTGTCACCTTGGAATTATAAGGTTCTATCTGCGTTCTGAATGATTTTGAGATATTGAGTTAAGTTTTTGCATTCCACAGCAAACAATATGTGTGTAACATTTGTTTTTTTACATAAAAAGTCTTAAAATCTAAACAACTTATAAAAAAACATCCCATAATGTAAATAAGTTGTCATTTAATAAGAATATGTCAATAACTCAATTTTGACAAAAATGTCAGATAGAACCTTATCATTCTAATGTGACGACATGTCTTTGGACTGTGGGGGAAACCGGAGCACCCGGAGGAAACCCACGTGAACACGGGCAGAACATGCAAACTCCACACAGAAATGCCAACTGACCCAGCTGAGGCTCGAACCAGCGACCTTCTTGCTGTGAGGCAACCGTGCTACCCATTGAGTCACTGTGACGCCCTAGATAGTTTAAAAGTTTAAAATATATATTTTTTTTTACAATAAAATCTGGACTGTCACTTTTCTGTTAATAAAACAATTTATTACTTTTACTAAAAGTAGGTCAAAACTTTTTACTAAAAATACCTCAAATATGAATGAATTAGGATAAGAATGACAAATAATTATAAATGAAGAAAAGTAATTATTAAAATACTATTCATATATTTTATATCATATTATTATGTATGTATATTAGCATGTGGTGTCTGATTGGAACTGAAGTGAAAAAAAGATACATCAATTCTGCATTGATTCTGAAATTTTCTAAATGCATTCAGTGTTTCCTCTAGGATATTTTCCAGCTGTGGTGGCAGGCCTTTTACACAGATCTTCCAACTACCTATGGCGTTATTTCAATGACAAATGTTAAGAGCACAGTATTACAAGTCGAGTTCGCATTTACGTAATACGAGCATGCGAGTCTCTGCTTGCGCGTCAATTTCCTCTGTTGGTGCATAAAACTTCTTGCACGCCCTCAATATACACTGCTCAAGTGCAGATTTTCTTGTGCGTTATCAAACAAACGCTGCTAAAGTGCGATTTAGTGAGTTTATGTAATAACTGTCTCCAACATTTATTAGATTTTCTAGGAATATTTATGAATGTCTCCAATAGACCTACAGAGTGGCATGAATGCGTCCTGAAGTAAAGTAAAACGACTATAAACTCTAGCAAGATTAAGTTATTGTATGCAGAGCCATAGACTCTTATCTATAAAATTATGGAAACTGTGTGTAACCCAGGTTACTAGTGGGTAGTATACAGTAATAGAGAAAATAGCAAATACCCTTATAAATAAGAAAAACATTGCCAGAATCCTCTATTAAATAATATATTTTAGATTTATTTATTTATATAAATAATTTAAAATAAAATATTATAACAGCATCAAAGGAAATAACGCTTTGAAATGATGTCATCGCACCTTCCGCTATAGCGGCAGTTCTGCTATACAAACAATAACAGATCTCTCTTGTCCATTGACTTGTGTTTACCCTTGCTATGGAGATTCAGTGTTCACAAGGGAATGAAATAGATGCAAGTTGTTATATTATTGTTAACAGTAGAAAACTATTAGATGTATATCTTTTAATGTTTTGAATGCGAAGTAACGATGAATTTTTACCGTTAACAAGATGCTGAAATGATATATGTCATATATATTATTTTAATGAAGGATCGAGAGAAAAACAAGATTTGTATCTGAGAGTGAAATCTGCACACGAGTGCCACCTGGAGTTTTTCCTGGTTTTTGTTTTGAATTTGAATGATTTTCCTTGGTGAGTTCATGTTTTTTTTATTTGTTTTCATTATAACATGAGTTAAACTAGTGTCAAAAATGTGTTTCATTAAGTAACCATTTGTTTAGTCTAACGTATATAATGTATACAAGGAGTGAAATAGAAACAAAAACAGTAGTAATTCTTGTGCAATACAATGTTTGTGTGTTAAATGTGTTCATCTTAACTAAAAGCTACGTCGTGTTTGCTAGCCTCACGCATCACAGTCAGTCAGTCAGTCAGTCAGCATGTCACCTTAAAGGGTTAAACAAATAGCGCACAGCACTACTACGATTACAGAAGAGTTTGTGCTGTGATAATTCACTTACCTTTTCATACGTTTTGGTGCGATTGTAACCCGCTATTTAAAAAAAACAACGACTTAATGCTTTGAATTAGAAGCTGTAATTTAGCCGTGGCAGGATGAATTTTAGTGTGGCGCCCTGCCATGGAAAAATGAACGTAGCAGAAACCATGGCATTGCTATTCTCTCTTAAATCGATTCTGCATCCAATTCCTTACAAATACCACTTGATCCCCAAAATAATCATTAATAAAATGAAAAAAGGTTTGAGGGAATTACAAGAGTGTTCATAGTGAGTTGTGTTTACATTAATCTCTTGACATAAAAGCGAACTTAAATGACACAAAAGCACTTTTCTTCATAAGCGTTTGAGTGTACGGTTAAAAACTAGCCTCGAGCGCCATCTGCTGTTAAAAGCAAATCTCAGAATTGATTCAGAATCTATTTCTCAAACGATGTTTCATCACAGCTCTAAGTAAAAAAAATAAATAAATATATATATATATTTTTTTTCTTACCTTTGCAGGACTCAAGTTCTTTCCTATAAAAAACATAAATAAAAGACACATTAATACACTGTAAATTACAATCTCACCAGATGTCACATTAAGTCTGCCCTGTTTAAAACCGACATAGATTCCCGAGATAAAGAGGCTGCGGCGTTTCTCTGGCGCTGACAACTTTTGCATCTGTGTGTTTGTACTAATGAATACCCACACGCTGTAGGAGAAGGCCACTGAGAGCTGAGCCCAGCTGCTTCCCAAGTCACTGGGCAAACCAGAGATGTATGATTCTGCTGCAGGCTCAAACAGAAAGAGCATACAGCATCAAAAGGACCACAGATGCCTTTATGATTACACAAAACACATACGTGCCTCCCTTCAGCTTATATGTTGGCTGTGCTTTTCAGAGTCAAGGACATTCGGGTATTTACCTTGAATGTGCATGTGGTTATTCTGTGCAGATCTGCAAAACACACTGTGTGCAGTTTCATTGTAATGATGAACAATCTAAACAGCAGGTGTTATATTGTTTGTTTCACAGACTCTTATTGAATACTGGTGCTCTAATATGTTCTCAACATTACCAGAGTGATAAATAGTGTTGAAACTGCAAGCTTTGGCCTGTTCTTTCATTAAGTTAAAGGGGAAAACTCTTGATGGACGGATCCTTCATGTTCTGCAGTTATAGTGAGCTGATCAAACTATCATGAAACGGAGCGAGTGGTGCATGTTCTGATCACAGCATGCCTTCAGACGAGTCATCTCTGAATGAGCAAGCACTCAAGGGGAATTGCCTGCCATGATTCGGGTCTTTGATGCTATGATAACAAAGCATTTATGCCTGGGTAGCTTGTGCCACCTAAATCCCATTCTGTCTTTCATACAGATCTCTCACATAAAGGGTTTCTCACATACACAGGGCTGCTTATAAGACAGGAAACAAGATGAAAGAGAACAAACTTTAGCTAAAAACTATTTATATTTAAATATATTTGATTTACCTTTTCTTTTTCTTATAGTTCTCCAGCTGCAGGATTTGAAAGTGCTTAAAGCGCTGATGTTCACACTGAGCACACAAATCCTCCAGATATACAAGACGACTCTCCATCTCTTCAAAGTCAGCTTCTAGATGAGCTGTGAGAAAACAGAAAAAGTAAAGAGGTTTATAACTTATTAAAGAAAATGATATGTAAAGTATAAAATAACGCTAAAGCCTCTATGAATTTGTCCATCTTGTCAAATTGGGTCACTATAAGTGAATCATGCAGTGCTGATTTACAATGTAAGTTTTGGTGACATTTTGTCAGTTCCAATAAGGAAAATGCACTTCATCCGTATGAAATGAGCTCAAATGGGTAAATAGTGCATGAAAATTGACATATAAGCACAATGTTTGGTTTATGTGTAAGCAGCACAGAGGTAACACTACATAAAGCTTTATAACGCCACCATGTGGCAAAAATAAAAAAGTGATTTGATTTTGAGATGAGAAATCTTGGAGAGAACATAAGCATATATATTACAAAACATCATTGTACACATCCTGATTTAATGGAATATCAAATACCAAATTCATGTGAATAGGATTCAATTTTACACTTGAAAGATGACCGCTTGCATTTCTTATAACTCAAGTTAAACTTTTAAAATCTTTGTTTTTATTTTTAATAAAAGTAATACATTTAACAAACAAGGATGCTAAATAATTATTAAAAGGTTAGAGTAAAGCCATGTTTAAAAATCCCATTTTAAATATATTATTTTCTTTTGAACTTTCAATTCATCAAAGAATCCAGAAATAATTATATACTTTCCAAAATAAAAAAATTAACAGCACAACTGCTTTTGACTTTGATAAGAAGATGTGACTCTGAAGTGTGAAGTAATGACTGCTGATTCAGCTTGCTATCAGATGAATAAAATATACAGATAAAGTTCTCTTGGTTCTATATGTATGGGTACAACAATAAAAATGGTTCTGTTTCAATCTTCAAGGTTCATGACGGTTTATTCAAGTTAAATTTAAGATTTCTAAGACTCTTTTAAGACCATTATGAATTAAATGTTAGACTTATACAGGACTAAACACTAAGGATGTTTTCTAATGGCCCAGTTACATCTGTAAATAGTTTTTGTATAATTAAAGATTATGTAAAGGGATGTGTGCTTTAGTTTTCTTTTCCTGATTGGGGAATTTAATTTGGAGAATTTCCTTTTAACAGCTGTTTTGAACTGTATTTCTTTGCAGTAAAAAACTTAAATATAAAAAAAAATTGTGCCGAGTGTCGGCCCGATAGGGTCGCTTTACCTGGACATAGGTAAATTAGGACCTGCTTTAAAATGATTTAAGACCTAAAACACAATCCCCCGGTTTCACAAACAAGGTTTAAGGCTAGTCAAGATTAAATTGCATGTTTGAGCGATCTCAACTCAAAATAACTTGCAGTGAGATGTCTTAATATACGTCAGTGTCATTTTTTTGTCTCCAGGTGCACACCAGTAATATATTTTCTAAGGCCATTTTATAAATGTGGCTTAAATAGCCTAATTTATCTAAGGCCTAGTCCTGGCTTAATCTAAGCGCTGTTTGTGAAACTGGGCCAATATTTCAGAGATTTTAAGATTTTTTTTAAGGCCTAAAATTTAGCGTTTGAAATTTTAGGCATTTTAAGACTTTTTAAGACTCCAGACACCTTGATCTTTAAGTCAAAAAATGAGTAATAACCCAGCAGGTACACAACATCATACGATGTTAATCATAGGTTAGATTTAGGTCATGACGTCTGGTGACCAAAATTCAATGTCTAGTCAGCGTCAAACGACATTAAATTACGTTAATATTTGGTTGATTTTAGGTTGTGTTGGAAAGTGATCAAAATCCAAAGTCTGGAAGATGTCATAGTGGTAACGTCCACACAACGTCAAGGTGTAACATGATTAGACATTGATATTTGGTTGATTTTAGGTTGGACATTGACGTTGGGTTCTGATGTCAACACGATTTTCATTTCCAAACAAAATTCAACGCCCCACGACGTTGGGGTGCATCGGGGTACAACGTCAATATGACATCATGTTGATGTCCTGTGCCCGCAGAGAAGGGCCTCTATATAGTAAATAGCATTAGATGCAACACATTTTTGTAACTCTAATTGAATTAGTTTACAGTGAAGCCAATTAAGAACGAAAGACACTTTTTAAAAAATAATAATAATAAATTACTAACTTCAAATGAGATATATGTATGCATGTGATTTTTGCTAAGATCAAAATTATTTATTAGCCCTAACAGCACAAATATATATTATACAAAACACAACAAAGGAAAAAAAACATAACGACTGAACGATCAAAGTAACCATCACATTTATATGGCTAATTTTTGTTTAGACAGTCTACACAATATACTTAGTAAAGTAGCCAAGTGTGAAGAAGACTGATGCCTGAAGCCAATAGGTGCAATGTTACCGAATGAACAACAGCTACTGACATTAGCAGATGGAGCACCACAGGAATCACTCTCATTACCGCCACATATCGCAGTTACACACTGAGTGTGAAGCATTGTGCGCAGACAAATGCTCTACAAAGGCAGTCAAGGTGATCTTATTTCACTACTGTCACAGTAAAAGCTTCATTTCAGGCTACATGAGACACAGCAAGTACGCAATTTTAAAAGTATTATAAAGATAGTGAAATGACTTGCACTACATTTCAGGTTTTCTGAATAAATTACATATTGTATGAAGAACAAATGAAAACTATATAACACTTTAAAAAAACAATGGTTCATTATATTATTGGACTAGGAATACCAGATAAACTCACAATATGATATTATCATGATATTCTGCCCCCAATGTCTGCGATTTATTGATCACAAGAAAAACATCCATGCTATGCGTCATGATATTTGTAAATGAAGGGGGAAAAATGCATCAAAAGTTATGAGATGTATTTTTTCATAACAGTTGTAACATTTGATAGAATTGCAACAAGTGCACAGCAGTCAAAAAAGATGGAAAATGCTGATGTGCAGAGAGCAGATTGTGACTAAAAAGGTCACATCTCTAAAGCAGTCAAAGCAGCAGACTCCAAATTTTGTACAAATTATTTAGCCCTCCGTGTACTGTAGCCAAAGCAGTAAAAGGCCGCAGTGCAAGACCGATGAATTAATTTACATCTTTGTACATTTAAATGAATATCGATACATGGCGCTAGAGTATTGATAATGTATTGTGGCCAAAAAAATCATGATATTTTGCCATTTCGATATTTTATCCCACCCCTATTAGTCAATCAATGTTAGTTCATGTATTTTCTAATGTTAGCTAATGAACATAAAGCTGTTTATTGTTAGGTCATGTTAACTCACAGTGCATTAATACTAATGAGCACAACTTTGAATTTTAATAATCCATTAAAAATGCAGTACAAGATTGATCATACTTATTTCATGTTAGTAAATACATGGACATTAACGGTCCCATGAAAATAAAGGTTTTTTTTAGATGTTAGTATCAGTACTGTTAGTTTTTAAGATATCTATAAGCTAGTGTCAAAGACTATAGAATACACAAGACGTGTCACTTGTATAGTTTTGAATGGGGAAAAGTGTAATAGTCAATATGGCAAATGAAGCCCCGCCTACTAGTACAAGAGCTAGTACGATATAGACTAGTACGATATAGACTAACGATTCTCCGGGGGAGAAGCTCGGATCAGACGTCTGCTTTTACGACACTTTATGTGGTCAACAACCACACTGGAATCTCAGCGAATTCCTGCTTTACAGACATAAGAAATATATCCACATAAAGCTTGAAATCTGTACTTTTAAATGAACCCACTACACTTGAAAACAAAAGCTTTCTGGTTTTGTAATCTGTTTGAAACAAACACAAGGTAAAATCCGTCCTGTCAAATGCACATCACATGACAGCAGCAGCTACTCAAACGCTGACAAACTTGTAAACAATGAGTCACTTTCATTTCTGAAGGAGACTAGCCATCAAGACCACGTTGTTAAATACTTCAGAACACCAGCACGATCAGACAATGATTATTCAGAGGATGATAATGTGTAGAAAGGCCATAAATGAGGTCGGTGTCATGATCGCGTTCCATTCGAGTGCGCATGCGCATTAGCAAAAAATTTTAGATTTTATTTGATTCGAGTGTTTAGAAACAAAACTTCTGAGACAGTTGTTGTTTAATTTTATGGGTGATTTCAAATATGTAATGTAATTGTAAGCTTGGCAAACAGTTTTGGAGAATTTGACATTTCCCCATTGGACAGAATGTCCGAGCATGCTGCCCAAGAGGCGTTTCAAAGACGAAATGACTTGCCTTAAAGAGACTTTGCTAGTGTGCTCCAAAACAGTGACAAAATGTGTGTTTAGAAGATATAAAACTGATATAAACATGTAAAGCTTGAAGTTTGTCACTTCCACCCAAGTGGATCAACGTCACCTCATACCCCGCCCCCTTCGAGACGCTTCTCATTTGCTTTTCATTTGATGGACTTGAGCTCAACCACACTCACTGGCGGAGCTGTGATAAAACAAAACGCTATTGGCTGTTTTTTAAAAAGGGGATGAGCTACACTGTCCCACCCTCTCTTCGTGTTTTGGTTGAGATTACGTCAAATATTGAATAAAAATACACATTTCAAATTACTTAATGGGACTTTTAACTAATAGACCATTATTTTAAGATGTTACAAGAAATTGAACATATTAATCACTAATCAAATTCTTCTTTCTTTTTAATGCAATACCAGTTTCTGTGGATGTATTAATGGTTGAGAATCTGATTTAGTTATTTACAAAATGAAAATGTACTTGGTTAAAAATGCACCAATTGTATTTATGAATAAGTGCATACAATTAAATACATTTTTACAAATGTATCAAGTAAATAAAACAAGGCCTATGTTTACTTCAAATTTTCAATGAATAAAGGCTTACATGAAATATGTCAGAGAGGAAGATTTTAAGTGAATTCAAAGAGAAGAGTTTAAACAGATGTCTTGTACATGACATAGAGTCCAATACTGTGCTTTATGAATGTCCACAACTAATCAAACACTAAGTCCAACCTCACAGTAACCTGTTGTGTTTTATATCTGCTCCACCTACACCACCTAAACCCAACCTACTTGTGGTTTAAGTCCCTCCCACTTGAAGGTCACCCAACCTACTTGCAATGTAATCCCTTCCACTTGGAGGTCTCCGGGCTGCAGGGATACCTACTTGAGTTTAAAAGACTTTAAATATCTAGTACAACTAACATAATATAAATAACACACTATTCTAAAATACAATAAATATAAAAGTACCCCTGTATGAATAACTACTATTGGTCATTGATTATTATAATTCTTCTGCATTATGACTGCTTGTGAATGTCTCACCGATACGTGAGGTGATGGTCTCCAGGTCTGAGAGGAAAGTCGGGATCTGCTGTAGTTGTTCCTGCAGCTCCAGCACAGCTCCTCGTCTCTTCTCCAGGTGTGCGCACAGCATCACAACCTCCCCGTCCACCGTCTGACAGACAGACACAAAAACACACAGGATATAGTTACAGCACTACAAACGCTCAACTGTACTGAGTCAGATGTAAACTTACTTCACCAGACTTGGCACTCTCTTTAGCCCGTTTATGAAGAGCCACCCACGTGTCTTCATATCTGTTGAAAAAAAAAAAGCATGTCATTACACTCACTGATATAATTTCTTAAAATATTACTGTAACTTTTTGTTGACAGCATGACACCACTGACATCTCACTAAGAAAAAAAGTAAAGTGACTTACCGACTGAGTAACTCAACTCCAGCAGAATATTGGGGAACGTATTCATCTCTTCTGGAAAAATGTTTGAGATATCAATATACATGTTCTTTTATATATATGAAGATCATCATGTAATATAATTAATTTACATACACACACACACACACACACACACACACACACACACACACATATATATATATATATATATATATATATATATATATATATATATATATATATATATATATATATATATATGTTTTAATATTAAAACATTTATTAAATGTAATATTTAGGGTAAAACAAGTTTTTTAAGCATCATAACAATAAAATTGTAATTGATCTAATTTTTACATTACAATTTGTCCTGCTGATTTTTTTTCTGAGCAAAAAAAATATATTATTATCATATGCTTTTTACAATGATTTACAGAAAACGCATAGAGAAATGTCATTTATTCAGCGCAACAAATTAAAAGATCTGGTCAAACATATTTAGAAAAAAAAAATTATAATATATTAAAAATGTCATTTTAAGCATCACAATGCAGTCCCAAATACTAACTAACTATCATTTTAAATCGTTATACTTTGCAACTATAAAGTTTGCCCATTTGTCAGCCAAACTTTTGTCATTTAAATATAGATGATGGCACGGTGGTGCAGTGGGTAGCACTGTCGCCTCACAGCAAGAAGGTCGCTGATTCGAGCCCCGGCTAGGTCAGTTGGCATTTCTGTGTAGTTTGCATGTTCTCCCCGTGTTCGCGTGGGTTTCCTCCGGGTGCTCCGGTTTTCCCCACAGTCCAAAGACATGCCCTATACAGTAGGTGAATTGGGTAGCTAAATTGTCCATAGTGTATGTGTGTGAATGAATGTGAATGGGTGTTTCCCAGTGATGGGTTGCAGCTGGAAGGGCATCCGCTGCATAAAACATATGCTGGATAAGTTAGCGGTTCATTCCGCTGTGGCGACCCCGGATGAATAAAGGAACTAAGCCGAAAAGAAAAATGAATGAAGTTTTGCATGAACACTTGCGCTTGTATCTGTTATGAAGAATAAAGATGGAACACTTAAAGTAGACACGTTACTACTGTCTGTACACACACACAGATGCTTTTTTTTCATCTTGTACCTTACCTTTGTTTCTTCTTTACTTTAGCCTCCTTTGATTTGTCACTCAGAGTTTTGATTCTGAAAGGGTTTAAAACATGATAGTAATATACTGTGAAATTCCAAACAATATGAAATAACATTTTGTTGTTCTGTATTTGATTACTTTCATATGTTTAGTGACTTTAATTGGGAACATATCTAACGTTATTGTGATTTAGAAACATTTGATTTCGATAAATGTACGTTAACAACATGTTTTAAAAAGCTTTTTGTGTGAAAACTGTAATAAAAAAGTCTAAATTCTCATCACAGTCCTCAACGTCTCGCCCATCACATGACAGTCAGCTGAAAGTTATTAGTTAAAAAAATTGCAGTTGTTAGCATTCGGCTAACTTTGCAAACTGAACATTTCGAATGTGTCCCTTCTCCCAAAAATATGTATATTTTAAAATATATATATTTTTTCTTTTTATACCTAGCTGCCTTTGTTTTTTGCGGACATCTACAGAAAAACACACTATACTCTTTGCCGTCAGTGAAATGATTAGCAAGCTAATTAGCTAGCATTCACTTCTTGGCTCTTCGCTGAAAAGTAAACACTGAGGTGATGAAGTCAAAGCAAAAGTTGTGTCAGTATGATGGAATACGTATTCAGGTTTTAAATGTCAACTGATTTTGCTTAATCAACGCCTAATGTGACCCCGGAGATCATGAAAAGCTGGAAATAACGTTACATACCCTGATGTGAAGTCCTGCTGCACCGTTTGCAGCTTCTCTCTGAAATTCTCAAACATGTCCTTATACTGCTTTAATCCCTCCGCACAGGCTTGAAAGATGACATTTAGGTTAAATATGTTCGTGCTTACAGTCTTTCAGCCATCCTTTGTCAGAGGACAATGTCCAAATGTCCCGTTGTGGGCTTTGCTTCGTCGGACAGTGTTTGCAAGACAAGTTAGCTTATTCATCCAGTCATTCTTGACCTCCTCAGTAATCAAAATGAATTTGGATCTATATATAATTCTTTTAACAAACTGAACTGTCAGATTGCTGTACTAACGCCAACCCTTCCTGTACTGGTTAAACACACGCCCCCTAACCGAGAGTGAAAGTGACTGAAGGCTTGTTCAGCAATTCTCTGATTCGTTTTAGCGAGTCGGTTCATATGAATCGAATCGATTAGCGTGCCCAAAAGATTTTGTTTATTCAGATGAATTCATCAATTATAAAATAAAATATAAAATTATGCTAATGCAAATTTATTTAATCACAAAACGTTTAATTTCAGCTATAAATCTGTTATAAACCATGTTTGAAGTGAAGTAACCATGTTTTAGCATGTTGACTACCATTTGTATTTAATACAGGCGACGCGGTGGCGCAGTAGGTAGTGATGTCGCCTCACAGCAAGAAGGTTGCTGGTTCGAGCCTCGGCTGGGTCAGTTGGCGTTTTTGTGTGGAGTCTGCATGTTCTCCTCGCGTGGGTTTCCTCCGGGTGCTCTGGTTTCCCCCACAGTCCAAAGACATGCAGTATATGTGAATTGGATAAGCTAAATTGTCCGTAGTGTATGAGTGTGAATGAGTGTGTATGGATGTTTCCCAGAGATGGGTTGCAGCTGGAAGGGCATCCGCTGTATAAAGGATGTGCTGAATAAGTTGGCAGTTCATTCCGCTGTGGCGACCCCAAATTAATAAAGGGACTAAGCTGAAAAGAAAATGAATGAATGAATAAACCAAGCTAACCATAGTTGAAATGGCTCCTCACCCAGTTTATTTTATTCTGTTTGTAATTTATATGTATACAGATATTGTCTTTGGTACAATGCCCATAGTGTTGTAATGTTGTTGTAATATCCCACATATCATATTTAAAATGAATTGTTATTCTTTTATTGTGTCACAACATCTGTAAGCAACGAATGTAATTGATTTGAGTATGGAATAAATGATTTGGGAATCAGTTCGATGGGATCATTAAAAGGAATCGGTTCAAAAGAACAATTCGCGAATCGGACATAGGATAACGGATAGGCGGAGTGAGAGCTGGGTTTCATAAACCTCCTCTCGCTGATTTCCAATGGGGTGCGAGTCAGCCTCGTGAGCCACAGGTCCTTCTCTCCGCTGTCCCGGGCCGAGTGTCAAACAATTACCGCATTCAGCATGTTATGCCACATAACTCGACCGGACTCGGTGGTCCTGGAGGTGGAAGTGGACCCAAAGGCAAACGGAGAGGACATTCTCAATAAGGTTAGTGTCGAGAACTCACAAGTTTATCTTCAGAAAGTTATTTCATAATTTCTTCTTCATTGCATATGGAATAAGGCTCATTAACAGCATAAACGACAGTAAATGTAATGTACTAAATGGGAGTTATGGTAGTTTACAGCATATAACACAAAAGTTGACTATTTAAACCACCCTTACAGAATATTCATCATGATTTTATTAAACTAAAAGTGTAATAACTATGTTGTTGTTTTTTTCCGTTTTTTCTTTTGCTGCATTGATAGCCATTTGTAAATAATCAGATTTTTTTGTGGGTAAACTGTGGTTGGCGAAGCAAAACTATGTTGAGTTTGTGGCTACCATTACTTTGTAATTAGTGGTTACTACAATAACAATTTTTATACATTATCTTTAGTAAAACCGTTGCTAATTTTTGTAAGGTTAAAATCAAACAATATCTTGATTATTTTAAACATTTATATATTTTTATACAATTTTCTTTAACATTTGGACTTTTTACTTACTATAAACAAATATTTGTAACAGCAAAATTTTCCTCATTCTTTAAGCCTAATTACTTACATATCAGCAGATTACTTGGAAAGCAGGTGTTCTCACATTCAACATTAGCACTTCAAAAGTTCCTCTTATGTAATATGTCTTGTCTTCCTAAAGGAGGAGGGGTGCAAAGAGCCCAAGTCCAAGTACTTTTCAGATGAAAGCACACATAATTATGCATGCCAAAAATACTTATTATATATCATTTTTAATGAACAGATATGCCAGAAAATGGGGATAATAGAGGTGGACTATTTTGGACTGCAGTTCACCGGCACAAAGGGAGAGTCCTTATGGATGAATCTGAGAAACCGGATTTGTCAAGAAGTAGACTGTGTGTCTCCCTGCAGGCTCAGACTACGGGTCAAGTTCTTTGTTGAGCCACATCTAATCCTGCAAGAGCAAACCAGGTAAAGTAAGCTATATAAGCTACATCTTCTTTTTCCATTAGTGAAAGAAAAAACTGGATCTGAGGTTTTTCATTTTTGCTCATTCTGGAGAACTTGTTTTGTTTTTTACGTAGTTTTTCTGGTGAGGCCAAACAGGAAGCAGCTTCTTAAAGTGACAGTGTGAGTCAAAAGTCTATATGCTCAGCGGTGCTGTTGTTTGTGTGCTTACTTCCAACCCACATCTCTATGCATCTCACATAATGGTTTTCTTTTACCTCTCTGGCAGGGAGTTACCTGTGTACATGTTTGCTCTTGAAACTGTTCAGTTAGGGAGTGCCTCATTTAAGCCTGTTGAAGTAAAAATAATATCCCTCTGGAGGCCTTTTAAGGGACGTCTGTGTGAACATGCTCGGATGTGCACAAATGTACAGTAAAGTTGAAGGGAAGTAAGTGTGGGAGGCTCTGGAATACAGTTGTGGTACAGTGTGTTCCCATCTGGATACTGGTGGAGCTGTTGGATCACGTATGAAGAGGGCTGTTGGTGGGGGTGGGGAGGTGTTAGTACGTCTGATTCCGAGTTGAAACGTGCTGTAATGTGATTCCACCTCTTACATAATCTCATACAATGGCGGCTTAATGCTCAATGCTCCCGCTCTGTCAGCCTTTGTTTTTCTTTTCCAGTCTTTAAATCCAGGACTATTATGCCAGCAGATTAATTATTATAGTGAAGGCTGTGTATTCAATCATTTTTTAAATGTAAGTTCATGGTTGGTCATAGATTACTTGGGGTTTTTGTGATGCAGTGTCAATGATTTTATCGGAAAAAGTTTGATGCATGCAATTGCAAGCTTTGCAGATTTTTTATACAGTTTCTTTCCTCTATTCACATGTGCAAGTGATTTACGTCAAGTCATGGAAATATGTGTCAGAAGTCACAAGTCTGCTCCTGTTACTGAAGTTCACTAGGTTTATGCCGCTGAGTGATCAAAATTTTTGAGATAATATCAGCATGCTGACAGTGCATGAATATTTCTGCAAGATACAGCACTATTAGTTTTTGTTTTATGCCTATTTTCACAAAAAAAATTCTGTCACTGTTTACTTGCACTTCACTTGTTTAAAGCCTGTTTGACATTCTGTCTTCTGTTGAACACAAAAAAGATTTTCTGATGAAAGCTGGAAACCTGTCAGTTAACAATTGGCTTCCATAGTATTTGTTTTTCCTACTGTAAGAAGACAGTGTTTACAGGTTTTCAGCTTTCTTCAAAATATCTTCATTTGAACTCACAAAGGGTTGAAACCACACAAGGGTGGGAAATTAGTGAGTAAATTTTCTTTTTTTTGGGTGAACTATCCATTTAATATAGCTTAATATTCATAATGATATAAAACTATAAATCTGTTTCCTTTATAAACACAAAAACATGTCTGAAATAAAGTATTAGGGCTGGGCGATTTGACCTCAAATCAAAATCTCGATTAATTGAACATTTTAACTCGATTACGATTAATGAATAATTATTTCTTTATGTATTTTATTCTTTTGCCTTTATAGTTCACTGACAGGTTTTGGACAGTAAATATGCTCACATATTACAAATGAGAGATTTTTGAATGAAGGGAGCGTTACTTGATTCTAAAATAATTGAAGAAAACACACACTATCTACTATATATTATAATTTATTGAACATTAACGCTAAACAACTGAAATGAAAACACACATTGCCTAAAACCAACAGTCACTTTTTTTTTATAAAAAAGTGAAAATGGTCAACCGCTGGAATCCTCCTCACACAATGGACAGAGGAACCTGGACTGTGTATTTGTTGGACATTCTCTCGATGGAACTGTCAACTTCTCGTATTCACCTTATTCTTTGTGTATGGGCGGGCGCAGCCATTTGATTTTAGACATTAAAAACAGCTCGTTATGCTGCTTTATGTTGCAAACTGCTAATTTCTCATTATATTATTCTACTTTTGTCTGTACGAGCGCACTTCCGCATTTCAGAATAAGGTCAATACATGGTGCTAATGAGAAAACTGTCAGTATGTGGCATTCAGCTTTTTGATGTCATCCTTTTTAAAAACTTTGTAAATTTTGCCGGCGCCAATAGCGTAGTGGTTAATGCGTCGACACATAGCACCAAGATGCTTGCGGCGACCCGAGTTTGATTCCCAGCTCGAGGTCCTTTGCTGATCCTTCCCCTATCTCTGCTCCCCACACTTTCCTGTCTCTACATCTCCACTGTCCTATCAATAAAGGTGAAAACCCCTAAAAAATAATCAAAATTTAAAAAACTTTGTCAATTTTCTTTGTAAATTTCTTTGTAAATGTTTATCGTTATTTATTCATCTTTTGAAGTTTACCTGGGGTGGGATGGGCGGGAGTGGGTTTTAAATTAGCACTTGTTTTATTTTTTATTGTTTCCTGAAAAACTCAATAAACAGTTTTTAACAAAAAAATTAAAAAGTGAAAATGAATAACCTGCACTTTTGGAAACAAAATTAATTATTATTATTATTATGTTTTTCATATTAAAAGTAGAACATAAGCAGTCTTTCTTTTGAATAAAATAACTCTTGTATATCCTGTAAATAATATTTACACTGCATTTCTTGCATCTTCTGTAAACAAATATTTGAATGTAAATAATAATTTTAATGTAATGGATAATATGCCGTCTCAAGGGATCTCTGGCGCAGCTGCCAATAATCATCAATGTAGGGCTCAAGAATGAATCCATCATCCTACTTGACCAGAGATCAGATGTGGCTACAAAGTGGCCGCAGAAGAATAAATCAGCCACAGCCTTTAACAAAGCGGGGTCATCTGACACGTAGGGAAAGTAATTGAAAAAATCGTTGTGGAAAAATTTGATCGATTATAGTTTCTGAAAGTCGATTTGATTACTTTTTGATTAATCACCCAGCCCTACAATGTAGGCATTTTTTTTAATTCTAATTTAAAAAAAAAATTATTTACAAAAAAAAAAGAAACGGTTATTCAGAGGCTGGAGGGCATGTTAGAATTTTTTTTCACCTGTCAAATATAATATAGTAGGCTTTATCAAGTTATGAAGTGAGGTTATGAAAGTTTTCTTTTCTTTAGGGCACAAAAGTTGGAACTGATGATTCAGCATATTTCAGTCAGAAGCTGAAGCTCGGTTTATGAGACAGAAGTAGGGCTGCACGATATTGGAAAATTTTTACATTGCGATATTTTTTTAATTTTGCAATATATATTGCAATAGGATTACAATTTCACCAGACGACTTAATATCTCTATTTGGATAGAATTTAAAATGTTAGATCGATTGGGATGATTGTGCAGTGGGAATGGATCTTCATAAAATCTAATAAACAATCTATAAAGTTTTGGGGGGTTTGTTGTCTGTGCTATTTGCATGTATTGTGAGTATTTTTATGCATAACAATCTTTAAATACAATCAAGATACAAAAGATACAATTAAAATAAAGTGTTTTATCGTTTCCCGAGTCTAACAGTATTCAAGTACAGGAACTGAATGATACAAATAAAAATAATTCCATAAAATAAATCGTAGTTAAGGTCACAAATGGTACAATTTCTTATACCTGAATGCTTTTATAAAATTATTATACAATCACAGGCCTCAAAAACACATGCAAATGATCAATTATAACAAACTCAACATTGCATATCTCCTCTACGATGTGACTATTGCGAATGATCACATTGCGATATCGATGCTGAAACGGTATATAGTGCAGCCCTATAATTAAGTCCACATTTATGGGGATTCATCCAAACTGAACTATAGTTTTCTCATACAATATTATTTTATCATAGGAAAATTTGTTTTAGGAAAATATAGCAAGTGTATCGATGTCTTGTTCTTTATTGAATGTACTTCAGTATTCTGTTGAAAAATATGAATGTATTCAATGTATCCATTTGCTTTCTCTTGCTCTGCAGACATTTGTTTCTGATGCATGTGAAGGAGGAGCTTATTAAAGGAAGCTTACGATTGGACACAGAGCAGGCGATTGAGCTCTGCGCTCTACTAGCTCAGGCAGAGTATGGAGATTACAAGCAAAACACAGCCAAATACTGCTACTCCCAGATCTACGGTCAAGACCCCAGCCATGACACCATCAACACGTAAGGGCACTGAGAAGTTGACAGTCTCAGTCAGAATAACACTTTTGCTCTATCTAAAATTGCATACTGTACCTACTTTGAAATAAGTAGTTACCTGCTACGATAGGTAATTACATAGTATGCTATGGATGCAATTCGGGATGTCCTACATTTGCTATCTACAGTGACCAAGCATCAGTTGCGTCACTGTCATTTATAAACCCTTTCCTGTGGCCTCATGGGGCAGTAAAGTAAATAGGAAAGTCAAATAGGAAGGTCTTCCTGGTATTTTCTTTCCTACTCTTTTACAAGTACTGCAAATTCATACACACTACATACTACAGTACTTTTGTCATATACTGTTTATTTGCCTACAATGAAATAGGGAAGTATTTCAGACCAAGTCATTTTCTTCTAAATGCAGCTGAAAGAAACAGGAAGTCGTTTTGTGGTCATCACTGTTGTCATATGTTTTTGTGTGTTTTCATAGCATTTTCTTGAGGCACAAGTCATTGGAGGGTGTCAGTCAGGCCTCTGCGGAGTATCAAGCCCTGCAGCTGGTTTCCTCTCTTACCTACTATGGCGTTGAATGGCACTCCGCACGTGACTCTGAGGGACAGGAACTGCTCATCGGTGTTGGACAAGAAGGCCTGTTTGTCTGCAAAAGCGATTTCACAGCTATTGAAAGGTACATATATGACAAGAAATGGAGGAAATATTAAGTGAGTCATTCAGAGAATTGAAATGTTTCTATACTAGGGGTTGGCGAAATGACCCACATCTAATTTCACAGTTTATGAAAAGTAACATTAATGACACAGCAGATTTATTAAGCTTCTGTCACTTTATGAACGAATGCACAGATCCAGTATACTGATACACATTGTTTGGTTTACTTAAAGGGGTGGTCCAGAGTGTATTTTTAAGGCTTGGTTGTATTTTTAAGGCTGCACTTGCTGCTACTGCACTCCTGATTAGATCTAAACTGCATTTCGTTTCCTTGTACTTGTACATGTGTAATGACAATAAAGTTGAATCTAATCTAATCTAATCTAATCTAATTTATAAGATGCAAAGCAATGTGTGCTCATGTTTTATTTGTAAAAAGTCACGTTATTTTTTCATATATCTTACTTTGATTATATACAGCTACTCAGCTAACATATTTCCTAGTTTCTCTGAAAGGCCCGCCCTCAAGAGGCTCTGATTGGTCAGCTAACATAATGTGCTGTGATTCGCGGATCGGCTCTTCGTCACGCCCCTTCAAGCATGTGCTTTTGAGCTGTGTAAACACTGTAATTCAGAGTAGCTGTTAGCCGCTGTTGAGCCTGAATCAGACAGAAAATGACACAGAGGACACAGCTGAAGGTCACGCCTGCTCTCTAAAATAAAATCTGACAAGTGTCTTTCACATATATTCAGAATAAGCATGTGTAAGTAATAAGAAACGTTCACATATATTTTGCAAGCTTGTTATTTGAGATGTAGAACACACAGAAAGCAGCTGCATAGAGAGACACTGCAGCACTAGTGAAGATTGAGGGTGTTTACAGGGGTTTGACAGATAAATATGACTTTGTAGCTAAATTGTTAACGGTGCCAAATAGCATTTCCCATTGTTTACATCCTTGCTACCAAAATATCATTAACGCTAGAATCTTTGCATGTAATAGATACATTTTAACAAATAAATATATCTACAGGTTGTGGCTCACAATCCACAGCTTCATCTATTGTGGTTGGAGCTGCTCCTTCTTTGAGGAGTTTTTAGCTGAATCCAGCTCTGAACTGGGAGAGATTCTGGACGCTGTCCTTTGTCAAATGCTAGCTATATATTTTTTAGAATTCTCTGTGACATAATAAAAATTAAACTGTAAGCACTTGTCTCATTGTGTTGTGTCCTTTGGAAGCCTAAACACAGAAACAGAACAAGTTCTATGGAAATAACAGCGTTTGGACGGCATTTTAGCTTTCTCTGCTATAACATTACAGCGCCTCTGGTCACGCCTCCCTTTGCTGCACAGGGTGCATGCACCTGGTAAATGCGCGTAACCTGAAGCGCTTGTGATCTCACTAGCCTGGATGTATTTTTTGTATCTCCAAACTTCGTTCGCTGTAGGCTATGCTAAGCTAACTCTGTAAATGTCAATGTCTCCCTTTGATTTGAACACAGCTACATTACACATCAACTAAAGTTTAAAATATGATATCATAGTGAACCATCCCTTTAAAAAATGAGTTTATTCAAAAATAAAAGTTCTATTATTCTACTATTCATCACCCTGTTGTTCCAGAGACCTTTGTTCATCTTTGAAACACAAATAGTGTTCAAATTAGATTTATTTAGTGTTTTAGGTGTATTTCATTTAGAGTTTTCTGACCCTCCATAGACAGCAAAGAAAAGGAATCAGACACATTATCAAAATATTCCATGTGACATCAGTGGTTCTTATTTGTGCACCAAAAAAACCTTTAAAACAACTTTGTTAACCTTTCGATGTCTTCCTCAACAGATCAGGATGTGTGTTTACTACAGTTAATATGACACTTCGTGTTGCCAAGCAAGGGGTGACATGGTGGCTCAGTGGTTAGCACCGTCGCCTCACAGCACGAAGGTCGCTGGTTCGAGCCCCAGCTGGGCCAGTTGGTGTTTCTGTGTGGAGTTTGCATGTTCTTCCCGTGTTCGCGTGGGTTTCCTCCGGGTGCTCTGGTTTCCCCCCAGTCCAAAGACATGCGCTATAGGTTGGGCTGGTGGTTTTCCCCAGTCCAAAGACATAGGTGATTTGAATTAGCTAAATTGGCTGTAGTGTATGTGTGCGAATGTGAGAGTGGCTGAACGGGCCTCCTCTGCGTAAAACACATGCTGGATAAGTTGGCGGTTCATTCCGCTGTGGTGACCCCTTATAAATAAAGGGAATAAGCTGAAGGAAAATTAATGAATGAATTGTGTGTTGGCAAGCACATAGTAAGCATCCACCATGATGACCTAAAGTGGGAAAGAAGATATAGACGTTGTATTTACAGTTACAGACACACAAAAGTAAGTTTCATTCATTTTGGCTTAGTCCCTTTATTAATCTGGGGTTGCCACAGCGGAATGAACCGCCAACTTATCCAGCAAATGCTTTACGCACAGATGCCCTTCCAGCTGCAACCCATCTCTGGGAAACATCCATACACACTCATTCCCACTCATGCACTACGGACAATTTAGCTTACCCAATTCACCTGTACCGCATGTCTTTGGACTGTGGGGGAAACCGGAGCACCTGGAGGAAACCCACGCGAATGCAGGGAGAACATGCAAACTCCACACAGAAACACCAACTGACCCAGCCGAGGCTCGAACCAGCGACCTTCTTGCTGTGAGCCGACAGCGCTACCTACTGCGCCACTGCATCGCCACAAAAGTTAGTTTTGTATTTTATTTTATTTTAGTTTGTATTATCGTTGAACCACTGAAGTCAAATGAAATGTTTTGACAAGGATTTCGATTTCCTTTTTTTTTAAAGATTTTATTTTTGGCCTTTTATTAGATAGGACAGTATTTAGACAGGAAGCGAAGAGAGGGGGGTAGGGAAATGTCCTCGAGCCAGGATTCGAACTCGGGACACCCTGACGTGCTACTGCACCATATGTCGACGCGCTAACCACTAGGCTATTGCGCTGACTCTTTTTCCTTTTTTAACTTTGAGTGTCTCGGGACTGTTGCTGTATATGGAGGATTGGAGAGCTCTCAGATTTCATTTAAAATGTCTGCATTTGTGTTCTGAAGATGAACAACGGTGCCAGGGCATTGAAACACCATGAGAGAGAGCAATTAATTTAAATTTAAATTTTTAGGTGACAATGTTTATGTGCTGATTATCTCTTTTTAACATAAAGCTCATCTCATACTTACATTTTTGTCATTTGTGTGTCACTTTTTATATCGCTTGGTAGTACTGCAGCATGTTTCCATAAAGCAAAATAAATGACGTTGCAAAACTAATATTATTATTAAATAATTGTCACATAGCATATCATCATACTGCTCAGCCCTCATACTATAATGTTTTAAAATTATTAAATATATTTCTATTTTGTTGTTTCAGACTTATGTACCCAGTTATTCAGATGGCCACTCAGTCTGGAAGAAATGTGTATGTGACCATCACGAAGGACAATGGGGACAGCGTCGTTCTCCTTTTTAAGTTCATCAGTCCTAGTGCTGCCAATGGACTATATCGCGCTATCACAGAGATCCATGCCTTCTACAGGTGAATACTGTTATGATTCTGTCAGACTTATTTGAGTAAAGGGATACTAAAAGAGAAAAATATTCAAGCATTGTTAACATTCAAACGGAGTTGTTGTAGTTTTGAATTTGACATTTCACTTTAGTTTTTGCTGATTTCGACTTTGTTTAATCGAGCTTTACTTTTATTTATTTTATATTTTAGCTCTTTTTAAGCATTTTTGTTAAATGCAGGTAAGGCCTCAGAGTTGGAAATAATGTTATAATGTTTAATCAATTGTATAGGAATTGATTTTTTGAATTATTCAAATTTAAGTTAGTAGAATATATACACAATATGTTTATTATAGTTTAATTTTAGTTTTTCCAATGTTACGCAATTCGTTTTATTAGTGAGGGTTAGTATTAGGGTCTTTGTTGCCAATCATACAACTGTTTAATTATTGAATGTGTGTCCATAAGTAACATAAATCCTCATAATTTCAATGTTAGAAGTTATTCTAGGTTATTCCTTTTCAAGTAACTTCATGGCCTCATTTAGCCTCCATCATCATCACAATACATTCAAGAAATACAATTTAAAAACTATTTAACACCCTGTTTTCTCTCTTCAGGTGTGACACTGTAATGAGCACAGTGAAGATGCAGTATAGCCGTGACTTTAAGGGTCACCTGGCCTCCCTCTTCCTCAACGAAAGCATTGACCTTGGTAAAAGGTACATCTTTGACATTCAGCGCACATCTAAAGAAGTGTATGACCGTACCCGACGAGCCCTGTTCAATGCCGGCGTGAGTGTAAATGGACGTGGGATCAGTCGTTCTCCGCTGAGACAGACTAAAGTGGACCGAGAGGAGCGGATGTGTGTCGACTGCAGAGAAACTCACGTTCTGAAGGAGAAGCTGCAGAGGCTCCAGGAGGCCCTGACCTGCGCTCTGTGCTGCGAACAGGAGATCAGTGCTGCTTTCTGTCCGTGTGGACACATGTTCTGCTGCTATAACTGTGCCAGCCAACTGCAGGTGAATGTTACTATATTATTAGTGCTGTTTAGAATGATAAAATTAGTATATTTGCAAATTAAAAGCTTAATTTATAGGGTAAGCGTTAGTAAGTGTAATTCTGTACATTCAGGCTGTGTTACAGTATTTCTCAATTGCATTTTTCGAAACAGTCTTATCATTTTCTAAACTGTGGATGTCAAAACGTTTTGCTGGAAGTTCAGAATTGTATTGCATGTCTGCAAAATGTATTTACTTACCTAAAACATTTAATTCATGCTTCAAAACCTAGATATCATTTGAGTAATTTGGCCAAGGCCACCAAAACATAAAATGTATTGTATTTGTCATTGTGTGAGCCACACTGCTCAAAATGATTAGCTGTTTCTTCACCATGACAGTCAACCATGAAAATTAAGGTTTAAAAAATCTGATATTTGTTGAGAAGACTGAATAGTACATAGAAAAAAATGAACATTTATATTTATACAGTACATTTATTTATGTACGAATTTATTACATTTAGAGTGCAATCCTGCTTTTCCAATTACTTTATTGTATTTTTTGGCCTTGCTAGAGATTACACGTCTTCACAAGCATTTCACTGCAGTTCAGGATTGTGGAAGGTCTCCATTCTCAAAAAAAGGTAGTGATTGTGCTATATATATACAGCTGAAGTCAGAATTATTAGCCCCCCTGAATTATTAGCCCCTGTTTCTTTTTTTCCCCAATTTCTGTTTAATGGAGAGCAGATTTCTTCAACACATTTCTAAACATAATAGTTTTAATAAATAATTTCTAATAACGGATTTTTATTATCTTTGTCATGATGACAGTAAATAATATTTGACTAGATTTTTTTCAACACATTTCTAATCATAATAGTTTTAATAACTCATTTCTAATAACTGATTTATTTTATCTTTGCCATGATGACAGTAAATAATATTTTACTAGATATTTTTCAGACACTTCTATACAGCTTAAAGTGACATTCAAATGCTTATATTATATATAGACAAATATATATATATATATATATATATATATATATATATATATATACTGTATATATGAAGAGTTCAGATGCAAAAACCTAAGTTCTCTAAGTTCTGTCTGAAATTACCATAAAAAAGTGAGCATTATTCTCAGCCTCCTTTGTTTATGTTGAGTTAATTCACTTTGAAGACCATTAAAAGAATTTATTATTTGCCATAAAAGTAAAATTACTGAACCTATACACAGGAGCCTGATATACATGCCCATTTTAGAAGAAAATTTCAGACAGCATTTAGAAGTTTTTGCAACTAAACCCTTTATATATATATACAGTTGAAGTCAGAATTATTAGCCCCCCTGTTTATTTTTTTCCCAATTTCTGTTTAACGGAGAGAAGATTTTTTCAACACATTTCTAAACATAATAGCTTTAATAACTCATTTCTAATAACTGATTTATTTTATCTTTGTCATGATGACAGTAAATAATAATTGACTAGATATTTTTCAAGATACTTCTATACAGCTTAAAGTGACATTTAAAGGCTTAACTAGGTTAATTAGGTTAACTAGGCAGGTTAGGGTAATTAGGCAAGTTATAGTATAACTGTATAATATAGTATAACTATATTCTGTAGACTATCGAAAAAAAATATTAGCTAAGGGGCTAATAATTTTGATCTAGCCCGAAATAAAACAAATAAGACTTTCTCCAGAAGAAAAAATATTATCAGACATACTGTGAAAATTTCCTTGCTCTGTTAAACATCATTTGGGAAATATTTAAAAAAGGAAATTAAATTTAAAGGGGGGCAAATCATTCTGACTTCAACTGTATACGCTCCCAAACTTGATTGGTTGAATAGATTATTTATCAGTATCAATATTTATGGTGTAAACGTGTGTATACAAATGTTTGATAATTGAATAAATTGTTTTGATCGTGATGCTTACATGATGAAAAATGATTGAGAAGTAGAGTTTAACAGTTTAAATGAGGATTGACTCATCAGTTTTGATCAACAAGCCATAATCAATTATTTTTTATCCAAACGACAGACAATTCTTCTTAGTGTTTGCTCACATATGCAAATCATTTGCAGCTCGCTTGAATCAAAAAGAAGTGCCACTTTAATACCAACAATTAGCTAAATGTTCAGCAATCTAAACTTATTGTTTTGAAGCATAAAAAATTCAATCAGGAATCGAGCCAAAGCAATTGAGAAAAACTGTAATTATAATCTAGTAAATCTAAACATAACAACACTACAATAATACATTTTTGCTATATTTCATTTTTATATCTTATTTTTTCATATTATGTTTTCATTAATTATTTGATATATATTATTCATATATTATTTCATTATATATATTTTTGCAGTAAGCGACAATTGGTCAAAATACCAATTGTTTACATTTTTTTCAAGTCAGAATTCAAATATTCTTCTAAAAATTATTCTAGTGTCTAAAAATATATCTAAATATTTGAAACTGTTTTATTTCAAATTTTGAAAAAATGTATATATATATATATATATATATATATATATATATATATATATATATATATATATATATATATATATATATACATATATATATATATATATATATATATATATATATATATATATATATATATATATATATATATATATATATATATATATATATATATATATATATATATATATATACACTGTTAACGTGGTTGCAAAATATTTTTATGGCTTAGATTACACACACACACATACATTATATGCATATATTATTACTATTATGAATTTAGATAAGTGTCCAGCATTCATGAAAAAACACAATAAGTGATCTTTCCTATGCTTAGAAATCGGCATCTAAATCGACCAGTTAGGTTAATGATTAAGAGAACTTACACTATTAGGTTTACATAACCGCAGGTTACCCTCCTAACACACTTCTCGACATGTGCCATCAGCCATTAGTGGCTGTTCAGGCTGAAGATCTTGATAATGAGACAATGTCATTACACAGCAGTTCTGTGACCTTTTGACTTTCACCCTCTGACATCACAAAAGTGTTACATCAGTTCAGTGATGCGTGGAGTAACAGCTGGCGCAGTGCCAAACTGCATCAACACGAACACTAAAAAGATGTAAATAAAATAAATATGTTTGTATGTCAAAATGAATGATACTTTATACTCTTTCCTCTCAAATCAGTGCTGCCCGGTGTGCCGATCAGAAGTGGACCGTGTTCAACATGTCTATCTACCTACCTGCGCCAGTCTACTAGGCCTAGCAGAGGCAAAAACAGCCACCAACAGTGTGCCCAGAAGGGCTGGCATATCAGAGGATTGTGGCAATAAAGAAAATGCCTGTCAGATGTAGGATGGATAACATCTGCTCACCGCACATGGCCAGACTGTTTTAAAATGTCATCAAATATTCAGTGAGGCCGGTTATCTGCAAATACCTCCAAAAACAATGACTACTGCTACTTCATAGTGTTATTTTTTACAGTATTAACAGGCATAAGAGGCAATCAACAGTTTTACACTGGAGTTCATTCACAGGGGCATATATTATGCGTGGTACAGCAATATTTCATATGATTGTTAACTATATGCAAAGGGTTTATTTTCAGGTTACACTCCATGTCAACAGTTTTTTTAGGGGTTTAAACGTTTTATGTGGTTCTGTGTATCCAGTTTTATCTCAGAAATGTTTCAAACAGTACTTTTTGTAAAATGTACTTTATATGAAATGTGTTTCTAGTGCTACTGCAGTTTTCAGAAAATTCTAATTTTAGCACAAGAAGGTTCATGTAACAGAAATGTATCCTCTTTTATATTGACGTATTTCACCCATATTTGGAATGAAATAAATAGCGTTTGCACACCTTTTAATAATTGTTTGGTATCATTAAATGGCCAGATTTGTAATATTTCTAAGGGCACTTTTGGCAATATTAAGATGAAGTAGGCAGTATTCCCTTATCCATTCTATGCACTTTACTGTACAGTGTCCCAGTTATGTGTTGTACAGTTCAGTGTCCCAGTAAAACTGCACATTCTGCACGTACAGTATATATGTGAACTGCTGATATGATTTACTGTATGTTACTGATAAGACTGTTGTTGGTGTTCAATAAAAAGGTCAGGAAAGGATTTTCTTCAATGCCAAAAATATTAGTCATTTATTGGAAACTAATGAATATTTAAAAACAGAGCTCTGGGTCACACCAATGCAATACAAGAATTACATTCGGCAGGCTCGCAACCATTTCCCTGACTCCAGTATTTATAACCAACTGATATTAAAAGGTGGGGTTTCGGTGGAATTCGTCACTTGTCAATCATTCTGCAGTCCTCTGGCGCCCACACCCAAGCATACAGTTGAAGTCAGAATGATTTGCCCCCTTTACATTTTCTTTTCTTTTTTAAATATTTCTCAAATGATGTTTAACAGAACAAGGAAATTTTCACAGTATGTCTGATAATATTTTTTCTTCGTTAGAAAGTCTTATTTGTTTTATTTCAGCTAGAATAAAAGCTATATTTTTTTCGATAGTCTACAGAACAAACCATCGTTATACAATAACTTGCCTAATTATCCTAACCTGCCTAGTTAACCTAATTAACCTGGTTAAGCCTTTAAATGTCACTTTAAGCTGTATAGAAGTGTCTTGAAAAATATCTAGTAAAATATTATTTACTGTCATCATGGCAAAAATAAAATAAATCAGTTATTAGAAATTATTTATTAAAACTATTATGTTTTGAAATGTGTTGAAGAAATCTGCTCTCCATTAAATAGAAATTGGGGAAAAAAATAAACAGAGGGACTAATAATTCAGGGGGGCTAATAATTCTGACTTCAACTGTACTTCCTCTTTTCTACAAATTCTCTGCACAACATTAAAAGCATAAGACTTCTCAACTGCAAATATTCTGTGGTAAGTTTCAGCACATCTTTGTTGAAAGTTATTTTCAGATTTTGATGTTGCTCTATCCAGTCAGCGGCTGGAAACTTCTACTTCATTAGTATGCAAAGTATATCACACAGAGAAGAAGTTTGGTTAATATATCACTAGGCAATACAAAATATAAATGTTTAATGAAAAGTAAAAGTGACCAAAGTAATGCAAATAAATTCCTTTTTCACAATACAGTACTGTCTGAAAGTAACTGATGGCAAAGGTTATAGGATGTGATGTTATCATCATTTTGAAGCCTAGGCAAGTACAGAAAAGACCACCAATAAATAACTGAGTACAGTGTAATGCAGGACATATTTCACCCATATTTTGTTTGCACACCTTTTAATAATTGCTTGGTATTTGTATCTATGTTTTGTTTAATGAATAGGCTCTATGCACAGCTAGAGTTTTAAAGCCAATGATAAACTTCCGGTGAAAGCTTAATGTGACTATTTTCAATTTTACAAGGTTGTTTTTACAGCATCAATGTTGTAATGTAATTACAATACATTCAGTTAAATAGACTTAAGCATTCATTTCGTTGTTCAAGAGTAAAACGAGATGAAAGACCTTTGTAATCACTAGAGCCATCAGTAGCAACAGGCTAGCGCAGAAATTCCATTGAAAGTACTGCGGTAAAATAAACTGTCATTTTAAAGACATGGCAAGGGGAAACGGAATTTAATGCAGTGCTTCTTGTCCGATCTGAGACCCACTTCATATCGTATATCTAATAGGCAGTAATGATCGCTGATTTTTAAAGAAATCAGATCTTAAACGTGACAATTTTGTAATGGACAGTTGACCGGAAGCCCTTGGGCTGCCTGGCAGAATATTACAAATCTGTGTGCATATAGCCTATTATTAAATTACTAGATTTTTCACCTTTCCATGTGCACTTTTGGCAATATTAAAATAAGCAGTATTGCCTAATCCATTCTATGAACCTTACTGTACAGTAATATGTACTATGTAATATGTTGTACAGTTCAGTGTCCCAATAAAACTCACATTTAGCACGTATATACTGTATGTGAACTGCTGATATGATTTACTGTATGTTACTGATATGACTGTCTGAAGGTAACTGGTGGCAAAGGTTATACAATGTGATGTTATCATCATTTTGAAGAGGACAAGCCTATAGGCAAGTACAGAAAAGACCACCAATAAGTTATTGAGTACAGTGTAATGCTGAATATAATCTTTCATTCTACTTTAATAGTTTAGGGTAGGTGATATTACAAAAATGTCTTATCACGATATAAGTAATCTCATATCCAAATAATGATATATATCACAATAAAATACCATTTCTGTAAATTCAATTGATTAATAGTTTATTTATATACGGACCACATGTAAAGGACTATTTCTTTTCTCACATTTTAAAGTAGATACACTCAGAAATGAAATCATATTTCTCCCTTTATTTAGAAGGGCAAATGTTTGGTTACAAAATGTAGTAATAAATATTAATAAAACATAAAAGACTTTTGAAAAACTAATGACAACAGGTCCATAAAATAAAAATATCTACAATAAATAAAATGCAAAAATTTAAACACTTTCAAGATTACAACTTTCTCACAATGCTGTTATGTCTGCATCCCTATAATGGCATGTAATACTGCACCCATATAAAATTGGAAAAACCACTACCATCCTATAAACACCTCGAAATGAAACGATAGACTTTTTATTTTGTCCATATGATAAATAAATATGCAATAAACCTATAAATTATCATTGTGTATTTAAAAACAAATGGATTAGGAATTAGCTGAGTTCTAAATGCAGAATTAGTTTTTGACCAGATTGGGGGTTTAGAATTTTTTTTGAGGTGTAATTTTGATATTAACAAGGTGCCGATAAAACTCCTCTTTTTATTATAAACAGGTCTGTTTACTATAGAAGCTTATTTATAAGCATAATTTTTCTCCACATAAATCAGTGATATGAAACAACAAATGTATAACCTTTAAAAGTAAACCCTTATTTTATAGATATTGGTACAATAAAGATATTATATTGGTGAGACAGTTATTCAAAAGTAATGGATAACTTTTAATTATTGTGAATTTCTCAATTATTACAAGATCCCCATAACTGCTAAAGAATTTGCAATAGTATTTGATGCAATTCCTAGTGGACTTGTTCAGCTCTTATCTGGTAATATGTCCTCTGAATCCAATCTTTTACATACTAATCAGTTATGTATCAAAGATGTAAAAATTATAGACAATAAATGTAAATAAACTTTTACATTTAAAAGTTATGCAGAACCACATACAAACCTTTTTGGAATTCCTTATTTGAGCAGATTGAGTGGAAAAACGTTTGGAACTTATAATACTGTCTCACCAATAAAGTTAAAGAAGTGACTTATAAACTAGTTCATTTAATTTATTCAGTGAAACATGTTGTTAACATTTTTTTAGAGACATGCAATCTGTGTGCATTTTTTGTGAATTAGAGGAGGAATCCTTTTTTGAATGCACATACAATTGAGGTCAGAAGTATTAGCCCCCCTGAATTATTAGCCCCCCTGTTTTTTCCCCAACTTCTGTTAAACGGAGAGAAAAAAAATGTCAACACATTTCTAAACATAATAGTTTTAATAACTCATTTCTAATAACTGATTTATTTTATCTTTGCCATGATGACAGTAAATAATATTTTACTCAATATTTTTCAAGACACTTCTATACAGCTTAAAGTGACATTTAAAGGCTTAACTAGGTTAATTAGGTTAACTAGGCAGGTTTGGGTAATTAGGCAAGTTATTGTATAATGATGGTTTGTTCTGTAGACTATCGAAAAAATATATAGCTTAAAGGGGCTAATAATTTTGACCTTAAAATGGGTTTTTAAAAAAAATAAAAAATAAGACAAAAATGTGTTTCTTCATTTAATGATTTTATATGGGAAGCACCATGTACACAAACAAAAATGGTCCAATGATAAACCTAACATTTATTTGTTTAAAACTGATCTTAAGCATTATATCGAAACCCTAAAAGACATTACAAACAAAAAGCTATAATGATGTATGCGATTTTGGAATCGTTTTCTTATGCAAATTTCTTGTAATTTTTACATCCCCTGTAATTGTATTTTTTTAAAATTCTCTATTGATTTATTTCTTTAAAGAGAAAAAATTGTAAGCACTGTATTCCTCATTTTTGTATGCTATTGTTCTTGTTATGCAATTAAAAAAATAAATAAATAAAAACTATAAATTAATGTGAATGAATTCATCAGAACGCCAACAGGTGGCGAATAATCTCCTAAGTGAATAATTCAAAACACAACCTTCAAAAACACAAATGTATCCTGTAATCAAAGTGACGAAAATGCATAATTTGTCTATTTCTGCTTTATCGAGGTTTCAAAAGTAAGCAATTTGCTCTGCTGTTCAGGATTCACGCATAATCTGTATTAAATCGATTCATTTTGATTCATTTAGTAGCTATGATACGCGTTAGGATTCTGCTTTGGCCTTGTTTGGATGTGTCATCTGTGATGAAGGAAAAGACAGATCAACGTCTAAAATGTAAGTTGTTCAGTATTTACTTGTTCGGTCCTAAGCAACGATATTACTATATCATAGTATGCCTAATATACCTTGCTTTAAGATAGATTTAAAATGATCTTTGTAATTCATATTACCCCTGGCTTAATATTTTGTTTCTCTTTTTGTTTTGTTCTGTTGTCTATTTTTGTTGTTATAGGATTTATACCTTTTCTGTATATTTTTGTATTTTAGTTGAACGTTCCAATTAAAAAAGCCTAATATGAATGTTATTTGGCGGAGAAATAGGCTACATTATAATAAGTTTGTAACTGTTTAGGAAATAAAAACATCTCGCCTTAACTGGAACAAGGTAAGGTTAGGCTACAACCATGGAAAAGGTACGACGTGTTTTCAATAATGAAAGCATTATATAGGATTACAGGCAAACTTACTGCCCAAAGTTCACAACTTGCATAATTTCACAGCCGATTTTCCTGTCGATCTATAGGCTACATTGAGACTTTTGCAACCACATTACTTCTGAAAATGTGTGTCCACATGTTATGTTATGTAATGGGTGGCTCAGAAAGTCAGTCTCAGGAGTTCATTCCTCTGAGCTGTGATATTGGGCAATATTTTATTGCAAGTCACTCCTCTTCACTTAAAAGCCCTGTGTCAGTCTTTTAGCATCTTTTCTCACAGCATGTCCATAGAAGTTAAACATGTCAGAAACTCTGTGTTAAATCACAATAAACCATATCTGTTTCACAAACAAATCTATATAATCCTACAAGATTTAATATGGAATGCAGCTTTTCAATTTGTCAATCAAAAAAAGCGTATGCCTTTTTATTGTCGCATATGTTATTTCTCATTTCAATGTAATAAATTAACTTTTTAATTTTAATAGAATGAACAATGCAAAAAAAAAAAAAAAGACACTTGTGGGTTAAAGTTTTTTAAAAGTCTCTCAGCATTCATCATGTTTAGACTTACTCATGGATATTTAACTCAACAAAAAAAAGGTAATAACAAAAATGACCTCATCATTTACCTTCCCTCATGAAGTTTTAAACATATATGAGTTTGAAGACAAAAGAAAATGTTTTAAAGAATACTGGTTGGTGGAACTCATCAACGTCCATGGTAGGAAAAAAGATTATTTATAGAAGTCAATGGGTTTCAGCAACCAGCATTTTTCAAAATAAAAACTCAAATAGGTTTGGAGCAAGTGAAGGGTGAGCAAATGATGACAGGATTTAGACCCCCCACAAAGTCCAGAAAATGACCCCTATATGAACCCATTTATCATATTTTCAAGTTTTGTTAACAAATTAAATTTTTAATTATTCAAGTGGCCACATTCTGGCTGAGGAACGTTGAATGAGCTGGACAGTTTGTTATTTGCCTGTAGGCTGCAGTTTTTATTTTAAAACAAGTTTTACCAGATTAATATTGTTTTTAAATGATGGATGATAATAAATTTGTATTTGAAAATATGTGTTTTTTCATATTCATCTATTCAATTTTTTTAAAATGCTAATCTCATTACAATATTTGTAAAACTGGAATAATTTACAGTTTAAATACAAATTTGTAAATAAATACTTCATAAAATAGCAGGCAAGCACTTTGACAAAATTGTAGGGATGTTGAAAATGTTTCACTCATTTTCTTTTCGGCTTAGTCCCTTTATAAATCTGGGGTCGCCACAGCGGAATGAACCGCCAACTTATCCAGCACATGTTTTAAGCACCGGATGCCCTTACATCTGCAACCCATCTCTGGGAAACATCCACACACACTCATTCACACTCATACACTACTGACAATTTAGCTTACCCAATTCACCTGTACCGCATGTCTTTGGATTGTGGGGGAAACAGGAGCACCAGGAGGAAACCCACGCGAACACAGGGAGAACATGCAAACTCCACACAGAAATACCAACTGACCCACCCAAGACTCGAACCAGCGACCTTCTTGCTGTGAGGTGACAGCACCACCTACTTCGCCACTGCGTCGCCCATTGAAAATGTTTGTTGAAAATTTAAATGTTGTTGGTGCATCAAAAAAGTGTGGTTATGATCGGCATCCGACAAACTGATACAGCAAAGATTAGTTCTTAAAATGTCATTAAAATGCATACTTTAATAGAAAATGAGGCGAATAATTTCTTTAAATAATAAATGAATAATTAATAAAGGCTTATTAATAAAAATAAATACTTTTTTTTCAGAAAAAATAACCACCCTTTATTAATAAAACTAAAAGCTAATACATATTCTAGTGTCATATATAAATCATATAAATTGTTAAATAAGTAGACTATTTATTAAGAAAAGAAAAAAAATCCTTCTTAACAATGATAAATATAATAATACTTATTATTATAGGTAGGATGTTGTTTATTTATTTATTTTTTAAAAGTCTACTTTTACAATTTGACACATTCAAACCACTGCAGAAATATTCTAACCAACAGGCCCTTGTCATACAGGCCGTCCCTACAGATAAATTTCTTAATAAATAACCTACTATAAATGAAAAGCATTAACGTATGCTATATATTTTTGTTTTCACAAGCTTTGAAGATATAACTTAAATTCAGTTTTTAAATAATAGGTCACCTATAGCTTTCGTCATGAGCCATGGCTGCATTCAAAATGGTACAAATGTTTTCAAAGTGCACTGCAAAGGGAACACAATTGTCAATATGAAGCTCGCTAAAACAACTGTAAAAATACTTTGAAAGCAAATTAAGAGAAATGATTTTAATGTTTTTTTTAATCATTCCAAGATTAAATGTTGGAACATTAAAAAGGAATAGGGCATAGGGGGATAACGGGGAATAGAACACAACCAGGAACTATGCTTCTAACTACAGCTCTAGAGGTTTAGTTGGAAACGTACAAGTTTGCGAATGTTTGTTTTGTAACGATGAATTTGGAAAACGCCAATAGGCTGATTACAGGACTGTTGACTATCCATTTAATGGCTAATTATGAAACAAAAGCAATCAAAAGATAGGTCTTATTTTTACAATTCATACACATTATCCACAGAGAAAAGTTTGCCTTCAGATTTATTTCGGTGAAAAAATGTTTTTCCAATTTTTTAGTTACCCGAAGGAAAGAGACGACTAAAATTGGCACAGTATTTTATTAGAGTGATTATACAGATACAATAGATTTGTACTATACAGGAAGTCATTGAACTGGACATATTCACCAAAGGTCGAGTCCGACATTCCTTTCCATTTCACAAAAAAAACAAAACAGCTACAAAAACTTGCAAGCACCACCAAAGAAATGATCACTGACTTCACTTGAACAGTCTCGGATGCTCTGTTCACATAAACACGCCACAGTTAGAAAAGTTGAGGTTGACGTCTGTCTTAATTGCTTTTTGTCAGTTTGTAGAAAAGGAGCTTGTCAAAGAATGAGAAAAATATCACAGGTACAACGAATCACACAAATATAGTCATTTACATCGAATATATAAGAAAATGAGAAATCAGTTATGTGCTTTTTTTGTTCTTTTGTTTTTAAGAGAAGTGTCACGATTGAGGTTTAACGGGAGGTAAAAGACCTAGAACTTACTTTACACTGTGTTTTTAGCAAAGAAAACAATGGGATCGGCGATGTTTATGTTGTAGGTCAATCTTGAGATGTGAAGTTTGGTCTTCCAACCCTTAATGAGGCCTTGTGGTATTGCTAGAGCTAATCCTGGAACTTTGAGGCATATGCATACAATAGATTCCGACTGTCTTTGGATATATATATCATATAAAAAGCCATATTGTTGATGCCCAACCTTGTACATTCTACAGAATGTTGTGTTTATGATCACATTTTCAATAGCAAGCATGTGCGATCACACTAGGGTTTTTTTTAAACGCACTGAGTGCATGTACAGTGATGGGCTGTAGAGGGCGCAATAGTCAGCCAGTGACTTCCCATGAGTCATAGCACTGGAGCTAAAATGAGCTCCAGCTCAGTTTTATTTGCCACTTTTTGCAAAAACGAATACAGGAACAGAAACAGTCATCGGGCCAGTTTCTCCACCTGAGAATATAGATTGACTATAAATCGCTATAACGCTTTTATGCCCTCCTCAAATGATCGACAGCCTTGTTTGATGCAGATGATATTAAATCGCTGTTGTTAAGTTGAAACAGAAAAGCAGATGTGATAATAATGTGATGAAACCTGACTGTCTTCAGTGAAGTTATCCACACAAACACACTGAGGTTTAAATGTACATAGCTACAGAGGGAAAAAGAGAGAGAAAAGAGAGAGAACAGTGATACATATTTAACAAACAACAATCCAGAAACTGTGACACTTTCATAATGGTTTCTAGTCTATTGCCGTAGCACTGCCTTTTCATTATCACTGGTACAATAGACGTTATTGAACATACTGTAGCTATGTGTGGCTACCAATCAACCATCCTTTCATTGTCCTCTCTCTTCAAAAGTGCATAAAATCCAAATCCAGATTGGACTCAATGTGCAATCAAGCATTACTTCTACAATATGAGGTCTATTGTGATTCCATCTGAATATAAGCTTAGAAACAACAATACCTTTTTTTTTTTTTAAGTCAGTCAACAAACAGTGGAAAAACTCACACTCGTGAACACGCATATCAAAATGTATAGGTTTTATGTGACCTACAGAGCTGGCAATTTGTAGTGTTAACTAGACTGCATACTTATACTCGGCGTTACTCTTTAAAATGTCTACTTGTGCAAATAGCAAAATTCTTATATGTATGCAAAGATTTTTTTTTCTGAATTTATAACAGCATTCATATGTTTAAAACAGTCGGTGGCATTAGAGAAGAATTATTTTGTGACTGTTTTGCACAAAAAAACTCAAGATAATCCCATAATGTTTTATTTATGGAATATAGCAATTATATTTGTTGTGTTAAAAAAGTATTTTTACCTTATCTGTAATTTGTCAATGCACTATAATTCCTTTAAATTGGTTTAACATGACAAGCACAGCAAAGATAAAGACAGAGAAAATAGATCATGTGGATACTAAATTCTAAAAATAGTGTCTCAACATTCATCATTTCACGTTTTTTTTTTCTCTGCAGAGAAGGTACAATGACTGTTCATGTTTAGGCAATTAATGGCATACTGCTAATTATGAAGAAATCAACATTTTAAAAGATAGTGGCTGACATAACTTACACTGAGTAGGTGCCACATTTAATTTAATACAACCAGAAAACTAAGATGTGAGGGAATGCAATTATGTTTATTATATTTTAAATTATAACCCATATTTTCCCATTTCTGCTGACTAGAAATTCTGCTTTAAATGGCATAACAGACTCACGGCACATCATTTTCTTGACTCGCTGATTCTTAATAGTAGGACAATTTTTTTTTGTTTACAAATTTATATCGTTTTATTACCATCATTAAGGCCCAGGTATACTTTAAACGAAACCTAACAACAAACTGAAATGACATCATTTTGAACAAAATGTGATCAAAATGGAAATAGTTTGAGTTTGTTTTGGCAGTTCGAAACTGCTTACCAAAGCAAACTTTTGGGGGAGTTTGTTTTGGCTCCTAAACACCACCGTGACGATTACCCAATAGGTGGGTGTGTTCTGGAACTCTGCCTTCTTTGATGTGTGATTGATTCGCATCTAATGTCAGACAGGGGAACAACATCCAACACATGAATGGAATACACTGGAGGGTTGAGAGTTGGAGGGTTTTCATCCACTTTTTTCGGGGGGCAGCAGTCTTAGGAGAGAACCCCATACCTCCCTCTCCCCAGACACTTCCTCCAGCTACTCCGGGGAAATCCTGAGGTGTTCCCAGGCCAGCGAGACATAGTCCCTCTAGCGTGTCCTGGGTCTTCCCCTCCAAGTGAGACATGCCTGGAAAACCCCACTAGGTAGTCCAAAACAGATGCCCGAGCCGCCTCAGCTGACTTCTCTCGATGTGGAGGAGCAGCAGCTCTACTCCAAGCTCCTCCCGGGTGACAGAGCTCCTCATTCTATCAATATGGGTGCGCCCTGCCACCCAGTGAAGGAAAAAAGCTCATGATCATAGGTGAGAGTAAGAACATAGATTGATCGGTAAATCGAGAGCTTTGTCTTTCGGCTTAGCTCCTTCTTTACCACAATGGACCGGTACATCGACCGCATTACTGCTGCTGCTGCACCGATTCGGCTGTCAATCTCTCGTTCCATCCTTCCCTGAAGGTCCATGTTCGATGAAGCCAACAGAACAACATTGTCTGCGAATAACAGATGAAATCCTGTGGTCCCTGAACCAATTTACAATTATCAAATAATACAATATAAGTTTGCAACACCAAGCAGCATAACAAACTTTTTTTAACGTCTCAAAATAAATGGAAGTGACTGAGACCAGAAGTCTTGCGCCATGTGTGTGAAGAATAAGGTCAATACCATCACTCAGCCATTTCAAACTTCTTTTTGCCCTCAAAAAATGAACATCATTTGAAGTATAACCGGGGCCTTTAGATGCTAAAAAAATGTAATTTCTATTTTGGATAAACATGTGAAACGTGGCTTGTTGATAGCATCAAAGATGCTGCATATAGTTATTTGTCATGTATAGTGTTTCAATTGCGTCTTTAACATTATTGCAGCTGGACTAAGTAAGGCCCACAACACTTAAAATAGTGTAAAGAAGACATCAGTAATTTAAAAATACTAAATGAGAAGTGCTTTACACATATAATGGGTAGTAATGCACAAAATGACCAACAGCACTCAAAACTGTCTGTTGCTGTAGTAACAAAACAGAGGTGGGAATGTTTCCATCCATTCATTCAGCGTTCCTTAACCTTTCTTTAAAGTGCTAATTCTGAGCAAAGATTCTCTACACACAGCCAGGATTTCTCCAATGCTTTCTCATTCAAAACTGAGATCACAGATCCAATCAGGCAGTCTGACTGGGTTATTTGTTAAATGCACATATGAGGTATGTGAAAGCTCAGTATTGCATATCTAAAAGACTATCAGCAATTGAATGAAAATATATGGATAAATCATTTAACATTCATTGTTGAATCTTGATGCTATTCTTGACCTTGGTCTGATTCACTTAAGTAGTCACTTGAGCAAAGCCTGTCACTCTTAGCCAACAGTATATGAGCACAGGACATTTCTGGGCAGTAACAAGGGGAAAGTGGCTTCTGTCAAGACAAATAGACTCTCACAACTTACCAAAACCACTCGTAATCATAGTCATGCAAATGACATTTTTCATTGATGACTTTTTGCCATCAGTCCTTGTAACAGTCCCTATCCAGTCAGGACCCTGATTATAAATGAATTCTGTACACAAAATTAGATACTATATGAGTAGCAAGCAGAGAAAAAAAACATGATCAGACCTTTAGCTATACAACCCAAAATTGTCAAGTCCAGCAGATTTATAAAAAGTAAGTGAAAGGATCAATGTTACATATGACACACTCAAATGTTCACACACAGTCTTGTGTAAAATGACTTAACATTACAGTAACCTTGATATGAATGTCAGAGGAAAGCAACAAAATACCAAAAAAACTAATCTGCTCTTCCTTGGCCCTCCTTGAGTCCATGGCAGTGGTGGGGAAAGTGAGTCTCATTGGTTGAAGCAAAAGCATTGTCTTGAACACCAAGCAAAAACTAAATTTAATCAGTTAATCAACTTCATGTGATTTCTCAAATTAATTGAGTAAGGCTAATTTTTGTATTTCTTTGTTAGAAATCACCTCCCCACCACTGCTCTATGGAGTTCAGAAGCTCCTCAACAACCTGTGCTAGAACGGCCCTCAATGCTGACCTTCAGCTGATGTGGGATGAAGGAAAATTTGGGTAAAATCTGAGGGTCCTCTCGTGACTTCCGCATTTCTCCGTTCTCTGGGGCAGACCATCTCCTCTTTCGACTAATGGGTCTCTCTGCACTGGATGTATATGTTTTTTCAGCTTGATTCTGAAGATTAACTAGTGTCTGAGGATTTGAGCCCCCGTTCTCAGAAAGGGACAACACATTTTTTGTGTTGGAAGTCTCCATCAGTTTTCCTTCAATACTATTTTCCACTCCTGATGAAATTTTGTGTCCTTTCTTGAGATCATCCACTTGAGTTGGTCTTTCCATAAGAGGCCCATTGTTTTTGGTTGCTTTCAAAAGGCTGTGTTTCATCACAGAGTCTGAAAAATTATCCTTCTTTTGAATGCTATTTTTTAGGCTTTTAAGAGTGAGAGAGATACAGACATCACCCACAGAGAGTTTGGCACAGGATAGCGCTAGTAACTGGGTGGTGCGGTCAGGGCAGCAGGATGACCAACCTTGACCAAACACAAAGAAAGGATATTCCACCAGAACCTCGACACACACCTAAAATGGAGAAAACCAAGAATAACATTTAAGCTGCAAATATTCATTCTTCAGCATTGTAAGTGAGTTTTATGTTAAGAGAAACTGACTCACCTGGGCTTTGTTCTCTCCCACTGAGAACTGTATGATGACAGCATTAGGAGTGCGGCTGCACTCTATGCGCTCTACAGTGCTGGAGTCAATCTTCAGTTCTCCACTAACCTCAGCACTTTGCACAAAGTCCTCTGTCCGCAGATCCTCCACACGCTTCAATTCGCCATCTGCCAACTGGATAATAGAGCCCTTCATGAAGAATGGAGGAAGTCCTGCTGTTGGTGATGATGGTGAGCTGTGAGGGCTTGTGGATGTTGGAGGTGTAGCTGGGACTGGAGATCCCACTACACTGCCTGAAAGAACAGGCAGCTGTATTTGGGTGGAACTTGGCACAGCACAGGGGACAAGACCTCCATCAGACCCTGTGATGTCTTTACCATTGGGTAGAACTGAAGCTACTGCTGCAGGTGGGGATGTATTAATAAAGGTCTGGGGCAGAGCTGTTGATGCATTAGCTAAACTGGGGATGACAGAACAGCGTGTGACCTCCGGCTCAGCAGTAGACGGATTGATGTTAGTGGCACTCACCGGAATGAGCAAGGAGGGGTTGCCTGAGATCACCACATGCTGTGGCAGGTTGCTCTGATAACCAGTTACTGCTTGCTGAGGTCCACCAGAAGCACTGGTGATGTAGCCTATAATTGGGAGCTGTGTAGCAGAGTAAAGGCTAGTGGAGAGTTCCTGTTGGGGAGCATTGTGAGGAGCCTGGATGAGTGTGTGGGGGGAAATTGTTGAGGCAGGAGAAACTTGGCTGTCTGAGGACGTAAGAGAGGACACTCTGGACATTGGCTTGCCTAGGCAGATCCCTCCTCTCTCAGCAAGGTGCAAAGATGAGTGGTCTTTACCCAAGATACTTTGGATCTCCGAGTTGCTGTTTGCTGCAAGGTGGCTACTGGATACCAGCATCAGCGAAGTATGCAGACCTGCTCTGTCATTCGTAGTGTAGTCTGCTGGCAGCAGAACCTGAGCTTGAGTCTGGATACCCAGGTTATGGTTTTGCTTGTGGTTCTGGTCAACATCTGGCTGGCTAGAGATCCCTTTGGCCATTGTAGTATTGTGCTTGACTACTGTAACATCCCCCAGTGCACCATTCTGCACCTCTCTGGGATGGGAGTCTGGCTGCTTTGCAATGAAGCCATCAGTGTAGTGTAGTACCACTTGAGAGGGGGTGAGAGCCAGGGCATGAGGGCCAAGGACAGCTGAGTGTGGATGGATTTGAAGGGGCAGTTGTGCAGAAGGGGAAGAAACTGTCAAACCCAAAGGAGCACTCTCTACCTGGATGCATTGACTGTGGGAAACATTTGGTATAGAAGAAATCACATGACTCTGTGAATCAAGGCTGGATGCTTGAGAGATGACAGCTGTTGAGGCCAAGATCTCTTGTGGTGTTCTCCGTGGCTGTGTTGGACTGGATGTGGATGGAACAATCTGTGAAGAGATATAACTTGTATAGGGCCCTATGAGCTGGAGATTGGGGGGAAGTTGTGTGTATTGGACGGAACCTATGGTTTGAGGAAGGCTTGTGGAGAGAACAGCAGGACTTGCTGTTAGTACTGTAGGCCCCGACAAGACTCCCCTGTAGGTGGAACTATTGGAAGAGAATGAAAAGCCAGCAGATGTAGTAGTTGGAGGGTACTCTGCCACCACAGTGAGAGCCTTATTTGATGGTGGGGGGCTGTCAGGCTCAGAACTGTTGCTATGTGATGGGCCTGCATTGTTGGGGATGTGGGCCATGCTAGCCATGGTAGCAACACTGGCTAGCCAAGCCAAATTTTCTCCACTCTGGCTCTCACTAACAGCAGCTGACACCAGCACCTGCTTCTCTTCCAGTGCTAAAATCTCCCGCTTCTTTGGCGGAAGGCACTCATTACAGCGCTCCTGGTTAGACTTCATGGTCTTGGAGCTTTTCCTGTAATTTAACCCACTCGTCTTTTTCAGAACGTTTTACGTGCAAAGTAGAACTCAGATTTTCATTGTTCTATTACTCTGCTCCACTTGTACCATAGTCTTGCCCATTGTAAGGACTCCTGTCATGAAAGGATCCATGCGCTTCATGTGGAATCATCTCTCTCTGATGGCTATTGGTCTGTACCTTCATTAGACAAACAGAAAACAAAAATTAGAAATTGTATGTGCCGCCTTTGATTCTATGAAACTATACCAACCTATCTGCCTAAATATAGCATATTATGTGGTCCTGTGCTCACCCAACCAAACCTTCAGTCAAACCTTTACTACTGAGCACTTTGACTTACATTTCCCATCCATTTATTAGCAAACATCATTGTGTAAATTCAGCAATGTCTATTGTGGTTGTTATAAGTGATTGTTCTATCACCATGATCCATCATCAAATGTAAATCCAAATCCTCCTCATGCTCCAAGGGCTCAAGCTCATACTGTTTGCATATACATACAATCCATCAGTGAGGATAAAGAGAACATAGGATGAAAATGTAACATGTGGACAGGAAAAAGATGATGGAAGAGAGAGACAGAAAGAGAGAATACTGGCTCTCCTGACCCACATTGAGCTCTGCCTGCAAGCGAGCATGATTATTGAGTTAGAGTGTAACAGTGGAGAAGAAAGAGAGAGTGAGAGAGTAAGGGAGGGGGAAAAAGAGGGAGGGAGAGATCCCTACACCACAGTAGATCTGCACCAATCACTGTCCTACTTTCCCCTGCTACAGCTTACACCACACACAGCCATTAAATGCTTCAGTCTATTGTACACAGAGCACAATACACATCAGCATATCAGCATCGGACTGATACGCACTTATGCATACGTGATTTGGTGCAGAGTGCTCATGTATCAAAGAACAATAGAATCAGAGCGATCACATAGATCACAGTGTTCAGCATGCACGGAATAGCAAAAGTATATTACAAACGTTATGTATAGATATAACTGCATTGCTCTGTATTGTTCCATGCTTTAACATGGATTCATTTCAAGTTAGTAAGTCCTATATTTGTACATTAAAAAAATAACAATGTAGTAAAGGGCAATATTGTTTACCCTTAACCTTAACAGACAGACATTCAGATGATTGTACTGTACAAATGCTTTAATTAGAGACTAAACACCAATCCTTTATAGAGCAATATTCTGAATGTATTTCTGAACATAATACTGACTGTATGATTTGCAGTGGCGTTGTATTTTTTAGGCTATATATATATATGCATTGATGAGCTTGTTGGTTCCTCGCACATACCGTAAAGAATAAATTATATAAAGAAAGCATAGAGGTGAACTTGGAAGGAAATGGTTGTGGAAAAAGTTTCAAGAATGCCTGCATTTCACACATCATTTGTGCGTGTCAGTATGTGCATATGCACTACTTCTCTCTTACTGGGTGTCATATTTGCCTGTCTATTTCCAGGGGGTTTCTAAGAGCACTACTGAAATACACCCACAATTCAAAATAGCTAACTCAAGCTAAGCCTGTAAAGCAATTCAGCCTTACAAAAATAAAAGTGATGCTTCATGTATGTATTCCTTCTGCTTGTGATCCAGCAAACAACTTGTGTTTAATAGACGTCAAATAGACATCTAAAACAAGGGTAAACTTGGGCTGTCAGTGAAAATCTAATAAACATCTATACCCCAAAACTAGACTAGTCATCAAATAGACAGATTAGACAGACTTTATATGTGTAGGCATTCATTTCTGTTTATTTGATGACTAGTCTAGTTTTGGCCTATTCTTAGACATCTATTAGATTTTGGCTGACAGCCTAAATTTTGCCTTGTTTTAGCCAAGAAGACTACGTTTAGACGTGTATTAGACATCTTTTAAAAACAAAAAATGCTTGCTGGGGACTAATTCAGTGTCACAGATATGTAGTCAATGCCAACAACATGGATTTTGCATGGTTCAGGACTTGTGGAGCTGCGCATCGATGGATTTGCTCTTCAGTGTTTGAACGCTCAGCAGTGAAAATTAAATCACACTAAACTGAACTTCAACACTGAAAACTGAACTGACACTGTTTCAATTTACTATGATCTTCTATGTGAAGCTGCTTTGACACAATCTACATTGTAAAAGAGCTATAGGAATAAAGATGAATTGAATTGAATTTTCCAGAGAACCTACTATTGTTGTTGAATTGAGCTCAAGATATTTTATATTCCTACATTTAACCTTTAGAAGTTTTATGTTAAATAAATCATGGCTGTAGGTGATTTCAGTAGGGCTGGGCGATATGGCCTAAAATCTAAATCTCGATCAATTGAACATTTTAAGTCAATTACAATTAATGAACGATTATTTGATTTATTTATTTAACAAGTTTTGTACAGTAAATATGCTCGCATATTACATGTGCATGTGGTCGCATACCTATGAAGGCTGCGCCAGACCATACCTGTGCGTTCAATGCAGAAGTATAAAGGGTGCATTACTTGATTTTAAAATAATTGAAAGAAACACGCATTATGTTTTTCACATCTGCTATCTATGATTATGTATGTATGAACGTCAAAGTTGAACAACTGAAATTAAAACACACATTGCCTAAAACAGTCCTAAAACACATTGCCTAAAACTTTTTTCTTATAAAAAAGTGAAAATACCTACTTACCTAATTTAAATAATAAATAAAATTAATTATTTTCAATGTTACTTTTTTTGATAAAAGGAGAAAATAAGTAGTATCTCTTCTAAATAAAATAACTTGTATATCTTGTAAATAATATTTTAAACAGTGTGTTTCTTGATTCTTAATTTTATTGTAATTGAAAATATGCCGTCTTCGGCACAGCTTCCAATTATTGTCAATGTTGTGCAAACTTGCGACGTGTAGTTACATTTTTTGAGAGGTGCACGGGTATGCAACTGCATGAATACTGCGCCAAACCATACCCATGCATTCGATGCCTTAACAAAATTGACATGGAAAAATTTGATCGATTACAGGTTCTGATAGTTGATTTTGATTACTTTTTGATTAATTTCCCAGCCATAGATTTCAGTTGATTTGTATAAGAAAATTTCATCATCACATTGACCCAAACATACACTCTGAAAAAAAAGATGTCTAAAAAATTGTTGAAAACAATTTATATGTGTTGAATTTAAACAAACAAATTCAATTTAGTAATGTTCAACTTAATTTGTTTGTTTAAATTCAGCCCAAATAAATTGTTTACAACCACTTAACCTAAAAACATTTAGTAAATCCGGGCTGCACGGTGGCGCAGTGGGTAGCACGTTCGCCACACAGCAAGAAGGTCGCTGGTTCGAGCCTCAGCTGGGTCAGTTGGCGTTTCTGTGTGGAGTTTGCATGTTCTCCCCGTGTTTGTGTGGGTTCCCTGTGGGTGCTCCGGTTTCCCCCACAAGTCCAAAAACATGTGGTATAGGTGAATTAGGTAGGCTTAATTGTCTGTAGTGTAAGTGTGTGAATGAGTGTGTATGGATGTTTCCCAGTGATGGGTTGTAGCTTTAAGGGCATCCGCTGTGTAAAACATATGCTGGATAAGTTGGTGGTTTATTCCGCTGTGGCGGAATCAGATTAATAAAGAGACTAAGGCGAAAAGAAAAGAATGAATGAATTTAGTAAATCCAAGGAATCATTTTTTTTCAGTGTAGCCATAGAGTCAGAAAAATGAACAACTCCTTTCAGTTATTTAAGAGTAGATAGCCCTACTGCAGTTCTACTGTCATATTCATACATTAGCACACTAATAAAAGCTATACTAAAGTAAAATGTTTCAGTAACTACCACAAAACAAAGACTTCATGAGGTAAATATTCCTATTATCAAACTTATCTGTCATATAAACAAATGCTATGCGCTGCATTTATCTCAAAGTTCGTTTTTTCCACAGTGTATTCATGTGAAATCTCCAGGAAGGTATTACTCGCAGGGTACTGTGACACCTTTTTCAATGATGTCATCTCAGCGTTGACTGAACCAATGCCAGTGATTATGGACACAAATACAAACATAACCACTCTAAAATTAAACGCCTACGGTAACTTCTTGGCTCAAAAAAGCATGCGTGTCTGCTCCATGCCATTGTCCATTTTATGCTCAAAAGCAGCTCCTCTCTGCACTTAACGACCTTTTATATGGACGTCTGTCCCTTTAAGAGGCAGTCTAGGGAGTCCTAAGCTAGACATGAATCCAAACAGAGCTGTTGCTGCCTTTACAATGACTAAAGCCTGCTTCTTTTCGCTCTCTCTCTCTCTCTCTCTCTCTCTGGCTATAAACAAAACAGCACAACATACAGTGTAGCACGAATGCATTTGCTCACAATTGCAATTATTTCTGCAAAGCATACAGGTTATTATGCATTATAACAGCACAGTAAATGCTCAAATACATGCATTTATAGAAAATGAGTAAGAAATTTATACAAGCATTCAAAAGCAAGCAACCATTTGATGTAATAGTGATGCCTTACCTTTCTTTATAGGGAAGCCTTTAAGAACTCTCTCTCTCTCTCTTTTTCTCTCTGCACTACGAGTGTAACTCACTCTACCCACTGACAAGCTGTCCTTTGTCCAGGTTTAGCTCTGCTATCAGGTCACACATGCAGTCCTCTGATTTACGTTTTCTTCCATGTCCAACATTCCCCCCCCTTGCCTTCACTCTCCTCCACTTCCTTCGACAATTGCTCGGAGGGCCGAGGGTAAAGGAAGTCCCCTCGTCTGCGCTGTTTCACTAGCCCTACGTGTGAGAGCTACAGCGTATGTTATGCAAGGCAAACAGACTGCCAGCTCTCTCTCTCTCTCTCTTTCTCTCTCGCTTCACACATACATACACACACACACACAGTGCACTAGAGAACACGGCTCCTCCTCCCCCAGTCAGCCTCAGCAGCCTCATCAGGTATTCATTCAAAAAACACACTCCACTTGGCAGGGCGCCCAGACTACGCACACACGGAGAGAGGGAGGGACACAGGCTGAGGGAAAGAGAGGGAGGGAGGAGGAAAAATAGTGAGCGAGGGACCAAGCGCACTAGAAAGAAACACGTAGCCTCACGTAGACCACTGCACACTCGCGAGAAACACAAACACACAGCAACAGAGCATGAAATTCTCCTGAGAGTCTCTTTGTGAGCGTTTCTATGCATTTTTTTTGCTTTCTTTCTACGGCTAATTAGCTTCTCTCGCTGGAAAAACTCATTTGGTGCCTCACCACCATTACGTGTAATAAGAGTAAGCAACATTTGCATGGGGACGTACGAGCCTGGCCTGAGATAAACCCAGAATGTTGCATTAGCAGTAGTGAGTGACTCTGATATATTGTGTTGTTATATAATGCCATTGGAGAATGAATTCACACAACATTCTCTAATGATAAATTCATGAGCTTTCATCATACATTAGAATTCCACCCGCTTCGAATGTTATCACTCGATTGAATGGGCGTTATCAGTGGATATCAGCTGATATGGGCCAGTAGGGGCCTTCTGCGCCTACTGGTAGGCTTAGAAGGCTGTTATCATCCATCCACATGGTTAATCAGCTATATTAATAGAGAAGACTCCAGATCCAGATCTGTTTTTACTTTACTGTGACGGTTGGGTTTAGGGTTGGGGAAGAGGTAGACGTTAATAAAATACAAATAATGGGAAATTTAATAAATAATATAAATAATTATCACTGTTAATCAGTTATCTTAGTAGAGATGACTCCAGATCCAGATCTGTTTTTAATTTACTGTGACGGTTGGGTTTAGGGTTGGGGTAGGCGTAGACGTTAATAAAATACAACTAATGAGAAATTTTATAAATAATATAAATAATTCTTGTTAACTTACGGCCACAGACGTATGTGATCTATAGCTGATTAACCATATGGATGGATGATAACAGCCTTCTGAGCTTACCAGTAGGCACAGAAGGCCCCTACAAGCCCATATCTATCAGCTGATAACCACAGATAACGCCTATTTAATCGAGTGATGACATTCAAATCGGCTGAGAGTTCCAGTTGCACACATAAATATTAGTACAGTGGACCTCAACACTTCTTTTTCTTGAAGATATAAACAGGGCGAAACATATTTAAAGAGATAGTTCACCCAAAAATCTAAATTTGCTTTTAATTAACTCACTCCTGGGCCATCCAATCATGGTCAGTGGAGATTCAAAAAATGCAAATCAAAAGTTACTGGGTTTTTGAGAGTCAAATATTCTGTACAGGTAAGACAAAAATTATACCCGTAGCTTCTTATTGAGGCCTTATAGGCCCACACGGAATCTGAGCGTGCAGAATTCCGCAGATTTCCGCAGATTTTTAGCCCATCATTAATTCTGTTTATTTACTTGAGTAAATGTGTGTAAATCTAAATTAATTTAGTTTTTAAATTAATTACAGTAATATTATTGACTAATATGAAAATGTTCATCTGATTTATGTACAATGCAATGCAGTTTGTAAAGTAATATTTTCTGTCTTTTAGTAGAGATATTATATGAGAGACTTGCTTTGTTTACCAAATAAAGTGAATCTAATTGGATTTGCATTTTAAGTAAAAATAAAAAGTTAAAAAGGTATTATTTTTTATTTGACATATTAAGGTTTTAGTTATGAGACTCCCAAAATAATTCTGCAGAAATCCGCAGATTTTTACCAAAATTCTTAGCAGAAATTGCAAAAAACGTCCACAGATTCCGTCTGGCCCTAGACCTACAAATGTCTCTGAGCATGCTCACTACAGTGTGGAGCACTTGTTCTCAGTGCAAAACAATGCATTTGCAGACTCAAACTCACATGTGAGCTGTTGTACAATGGAAAGGACAGAAACGTGTGTTGTATTGTTCATCAAAATACAATTTACATGTAGGGCTGGGTCAATAATTGATATATCAAATCATGGTAAAATTTACGTCAAAAACAATGATAAGCTCTGGACGTTTTTTACTCTATATTGACCTATTCACATCTATGGTGTGACATGCCAGTTGATTTAAAGTTCAATCAGAATCTACAATCAGAACTCTCTGTTTTTTTTCTGTAAAGCTGAAGGAATGATTGAAATCTTTACAGAAATGTGAACATTAAGTATTATTCTTTTAGGTTGGTCAGGTTTACATTTCTCTTTAGTATGAAAATTGTCTTACATTTTTTGTTTGTGGTTCTGTATATACTGTACATGTTTGTTGCATTGTGTTTTTTTTCTTGTTTCGTTATTTTTTTTTTTTTACGTAAAGCCTAACCAGGGACGAGGGCTGCAAATTAGCTTTATGCTATATGCCCTATGTTCGCGACATCGGTTGTCTTTGTATAACAATGTCAAGTGTATTGTCCCTGTTAAATAAACAAGCAAATAAAAAATCTAAGAGCCAATCACACAGCAGAAATGTACAACAATGGCAATTTAAAAGTGTGTTGATTTTAAAGATGTACCGGTTCGGCCACTGAAAATTTATCGGCCGAAAATGTCATTTAATGGACCCTATTATTTTTGTGGCTTCAGTCATTGTTGGGATACTCTTTTAAATCTGGAAGCATTAACAACTTATATTGAAATATATATTGCTATTGTTCAATATGGAAAATAATTATTGAGATTACATTTCTGCCATATCGCCAAGCCTTATTTACATGTGCTTTTAGACTTGCGGAGGTCCCCTACTGGCTCCTGTCCCTGGTTAAGAACCAATACATTAGTAATATGGTATTTAATTTGAAAAAGTAGGCTTTCCCTTTTTAGGTCAATACCAATCGGTTCATACACTCTGAAAATGCTGGGTTGTTTCAATTCAAATTTGTGTCAAATACACACAAACTCATTCATTGGGATCAAATTTAACCCAACGGTTAGGTTTATCCACGTTTGATCCAAACTTTGGTTGAAATAGCCCACCATTTTTGGTGTAACAGAGTTTAGCATAAAAAAAGCAAAATATTACGCAGTATTTACACAGACATTAACATATTATTATAATTCAAAACACATACATACACAAACATAGAAACCCATGTCTCCCACATTACACATGCAAATAGTTGCAGTTCCCCCTCAGGGAAGACCTACATGCAAATACAGTCATCCGCACCATCACACACACACGTTCACATACAAAAGTGTTATCTTCATGCACAACCTTGAGAAGATCTGAAAACACCCAGCGTTCAAAACACATGCTGTCAACAAGGAGAAATGCTGGGAACATAAAAAAGCCATCAGCAATATGTAACCTCTAATATTAGCCTGGCCTGGTTTACTCTGCCTGAGCAGATCCCAGCTCTGCATTGGGTGTGTTTGCCAAGCCACAGGCAGATACGAAGCCACTATACAGCATATAAAAGGAAAAACCCTCCTCTCTGGAGCACTTAAAACACTAAACATGTACTTCTCATAGGTAATCATTCACACATAATGGAAATCTCTCTTTTTTACCTTGATATTATGAGAAATCTTTAGTTTTTCACTACTTTCAGTTTCAGAATTTTCAATATAAACTAATAATAACTATTATATAGAGTTAAAACAGATGCATTAATACTACTGTTCAAATGTTTTGGTCAAGACTTTTTAATAAAATTAATATTACAGATCAAAAGACATTAAAGTAGGGCTGCACAATATATAATTTCAGCTTTGATATCACATTGTATGAATCTGCAATAGTCATATTACAGGATCTCAAGAGATTTCAAGTCAGTTTAAACCATTTGGACACAAGACATTTGAAAGTTTTCTGCTTTAATAATTAGATTAGATTTTATTGGTTTTATATATTTATACAATAAAGACACATTGTACATTTGATTATTGACTTTCTATATTCCCGATATTGTTAGACTCCACCGAAAACAATAGTTTTGTTTATCTCATTTTTATCTGTGTTCTGTTGTTTTCATCTGCTCTTTAAATGAGATTATTTTGTCTATTTTTGTATCAGTTTGTATATTTTATGCAAATGCGCTCTCCAACTAAATCATCATAATCTATGTAAAATTATGATTTTGTTTTTCCAAATAGTCAACATCTGTAATTATATTTATATCACAAATTCGCAACATATATCGACAAAAAAAATGAAATATCACAATGTCAGTTTTTTCCAATACCGTGCAGCCCTCCATTAAAGAGAATAATAGTGTCACAAAACTTAATAACAAAGCAAAAGTTATTTTTCTGTATTGAATATTCAAGAATTTTGAAAAAAGAGTATTGAAGTTTCCAACTGTTTTCAGAATTTATAATAATAAGAAATGCTTCTTAAAAGGCAAAACTTATTAAACTTAATTGACTTAAATTGTCGTATTTCTGAAACATTCATATATATTTTACAGGGTGTCCGCCTGGTCTTAAAAAGTATTAAAAGTTGATAAATCAATTATGAGAAAATTAAGGCCCTTAAGGTATTAAAAAGTCTTAATCACGTTTTTGTGAGGTCTTAAATTTTGTTCAAGCATTGTCCAAAGTGTTTGAATCCAAAAAAGCATAAAAATATTTATTTTTCTCCTAATATTAACAACGGCGTGCTCGATCCACACGATTGGTTCGGGCTGTGGTGTGTCCGGCCAAGCTCCTTCGACCAGGTGATGTCACGTAATTTTCGACAAACTCGGAAAGGTGATGTGACGCACCCACATGACCCACATGTAGCGAAACCAAAGAGCGAAACAGTCAGCAAAATGGGAAAATGAAAGTTTGCTACTCCTGGTTGGAGAAACGAGTTTAAACAGTGGCTTGAAGCCTGTCGCTGAAAACAACCACATAATTTAATATTTCAAGTTTTGTTTTCTTCCGAGCGTATCTGAGTTCTGTTTCATTGTTGTGCTTCATTGATTTATTTAACTACAACTGTTTATTAACAACTGTTTATTAGGTTAAAGGTTTGATACTGATTAAAACTTGAAGTGGCAATGAGGTCTTAAAATATTCTGAGAAGGGCTTTAAAAAAACTTAAAAAGGTGTTGAATTAACTTTAGGATTCCTGCATATACCCTGTTTTACCTGTACCTATTAAATATACAGTTGAAGTGAGACTTAATAGCCCTCTTGTGGCATTTGTATTCTTTGAAAAATGATGTTGAACAGAAATTCCTTCAGTATTTCCTATAATATTTATTTCTTTTGGGAAAAGTCTTGTTTCTTTTAGTTTTCTTTTAATTTGTTTAAAAACTATTTTGAGTACAATATTAGGCTCTTTAGTAATATATACTTTTTCAATTGGCTACAGAACAAAACATTGTTATTTAATATCTTGCTTATTTATCCTAACTTGATTTGTTTACCGAATTAACCTAGTTAAGCCTTTAAATTGCACTTTAAGCTGAATAAAAGTGTCTTGCAAAATAACACTTCAAATCATCATGTCACAGACAAATGAATTTAGTGTTAGAAATTAATTATTAATATTATTATGTTTGAAAAAAATCAAGCAACACTTGGGAAATATTTTTAAAACAATTAAATTTTTACAGGAGGGCTAATAATTTTAACTTCAACTGTATATAAGAATAAGTGATCATAATACAATTGATCATATTTACAATCTTATAAAACTTTGTTCTGACAGATGTGTAAACTGTGTGTGTTTTAATAATCTTTTTTGGCATATATTACACTGAATGCCATTTCAGTGGGTTTCTTCAGTATAACATGATAAAAATGTTACCATATGTACATGTAAAAATAAACATTCATTCATTTATTTTCCTTTGGTGTAGCCTCCATTTCGGAGGTCATTACAGCGGAATGAACCGCTAACTATTCCAGCACATGTTTTACACAGCGGATGCCCTTCCAGCTGCAACCCAGTACTAGAAAACACCCATACACACACACAAACACATATGTTTGTTTTTGTGAAAAGTGGGTACATTACATAGGCTTCCATTCATTTTATACTGTTCAAACCGTATATTGTATTGCCCTCACCCCACCCTACCCCTAAACACAACCATCACAGGAGACGGTGTACAGCTTGACTCTCTGAAAAAACTCATCCTGTGTGATTTATAAGCTTTTCGAGAAATGAGGACGTCACCAATGCCCTCGTATTTCACCTCCTTTTTGTAATACCTGTGTCATACCCATGTCATTATACAGATTTGTGTCCTGATAAGTCACAAAAACACGTACACACACACACACACACTACAGTCGATTTAGTTTATTCAATTCACCTATAGGCTATAGCGCATGTCTTTGGACTGTGGGGGAAACCGGAGCACCCAGAGGAGACCCATACGAACACGGGGAGAACATGCAAACTCCACACAGAAATGCCAACTGACCCAGCCGGGACTCCAAGCAGTGACCTTGCTGTGGGGCAACAGTGCTAACCACTGAGCCACCGTGCCACCCCAAAAATAAATATTGACATTTATTTTATGTATTTATTGTGTATTATTCATTCATGCATTTTATTTAAATATATTAAATGTAACCTGGCTTTAAGGCTTAAAGCAGACAGTTCTATCCATTATTGTTTTGTCCAGTCAGAGGCAGCAGGTGTCCGACAGCGTCAGCTGAGACTTTTAGTCAGACTCAGAGGATACCTGTACTGTTTTCTTTTTCGACGGCTCAGTGTCTAAACCCTACAAAGCCCTGCAGAGAGACAGTCTTTGATATCTTCATTCCTTCTAATAGCAGGAGATTTTGGGAGGGTTGCTATGTTACTGTTTGTTGAGGTATTGCCTTAACCAGACACTGGGGAGATGAGATGAAAGCGCTATGACGGCTTCTGTCTTGGCTGCCAGTCACAGTTTTTCTCTTTCTCTTTCTAGTTCAGCTCGTTCTCTTAGTTCTCATTAAACTCAGATTAGACAGCCATAATGAAAGAAAAGTTAGATGCAATATAAACAGCCACATTTACTAAATCAACTCAAAAGTCACCAGTGTACAGTCATCAGTGTATTTATGAAAGAAACACACTCACGATGGTCCATGATCATATCCGCTTTCTTCTTAAGGTTGTCCAGTTGCTTTTGTAAACCCCTGGAGGAAAAACATAGAGCGTAATTCCATAATTACTGTTTTGATTGCTGTATGAAGCACTGACACCTGTTCACTCTTCACTGTACAGAACTCTTCTGAAACTTTTCTTAGAAAGCAGACATGTCCCAACATGTCCAGACATGTTCAAGGGGGGCAGGAGACCAGTTCATTCTGAAATATGGACTCTGCAGTGGACACATATTAAATTTAAGAAATTATTTAGATAATTATTTTAATTTTATACAAATATTTTATCTGGGATATATGTATGTTATATATAGCGTACACTCAACGGCCACTTTATTAGGCACACCTGTCCAACTGCTCATTAACAATCCTAATCAATCACATGGCAGCAGCTCAATGCATTTAGGCATGTAGACATGGTCAAGACGATCTGCTGCAGTTCAAACTGAGCATCAGAATGAGGAAGAAAGGTGATTTAAGTGACTTTGAACGTGGCATGGTTGTTGGTGCCAGACGGGCTGATCTGAGTATTTCAGAAACTGCTGATCTACTGGGATTTTCATGCACAACCATCTCTAGGGTTTACAGAGAATGGTCCAGTTAATGGCAGTTCTGTGTGCGCAAATGCCTTGTTGATGTCAGAGGTCAGAGGAGAATGGCCAGACTGGTTCGAGCTGATAGAAAGACAACAGTAACTCAAATAACCACTCGTTACAACCGAGGTATGCAGAAGAGCATCTCTGAATGCACAACAGGTCGAACCTTGAGGCGGATGGGCTACAGCAGCAGAAGACCACACCGGGTGCCACTTCTGTCAGCTAAGAACAGGAAACTGAGGCCACAATTCACACAGGCTCACCAAAATTGGACAATAGAAGATTGGATAAACGTTGCCTGGTCTGATGAGTCTCCTTTTTTAGCTTCGAGATTTGGATGGTAGGGTCAGAATTTGGCATCAACAACATGAAATCATGGATCCATCCTGACTTGTATCAACAGTAAAGACTGGTGGTGGTGGTGTAATGGTGTGGGGGATATTTTCTTGGCACACTTTGGGCCCATTAGTACCTATTGAGCATTGTGTTAATGCCACAGCCTACCTGAGTATTGTTGCTGACAATGGTCATCCTTTTATGACCACAGTATACCCATCTTCTAATGGCTACTTCCAGCAGAATAACGTGCCATGTCATAAAGCGTGAATCATCTCAGACTGCTTTCTTGAACATGACAATGAGTTCACTGTACTCAAATGGCCTCAACAGTCACCAGATCTCAATCCAATAGAGCACCTTTGGGATATGGTGAAACAGGAGATCCACATCATGGATGTGCAGCCGACAAATCTGCAGTAACTGCTTGATGCTATCATGTCAATATAGACCAAAATCTCTGAGGAATATTTCCAGTACCTTGTTGAATCTAAGCCACAAAGGATTAAGGCAGTTCTGAAGGCAAAAGAGGGTCCAACCCGGTACTAGTAAGGTGTACCTAATAAAGTGGCCGGTGAGTGTATGTTATATGCTCATATATGTATAAAACATATATGTAAACATATATGCCAGAAAAATATATGTTCATGTATGTATAAAACATACTGTGCAACAGTCCTAGGCCACTAGTATTTTCACCAAAAAAAGGTTTAAAGTTGATTATTTCTACATTTTATTGTAGCATGTCAGTTTGAAATATCAATTTACATTTCCAAACATTATTTTTGTCATTAATTCTAAATATACGGTGAAATTATTATCTGCACACGGGGAAAAATCTGGAGAAAAGGTGCTTAATATATTTAGCATTGCATAACTGTGATAACGAATAAAGTACGCTATTGTTACAGAGTTCATGTTTACATGGAAGGAGATCAGGCTTTTCCCCCCTTTTTGTTTCATTTGTGAGAAAGACTTTAGACATGGCAAATGATTTTGTATAGGATATCTCAAAGGTGTGTGAAAGAGCTAGTGACATCACTGTGAGGGGTAGGGTTAGGTGTGTGCATTAAAAGCACTGCATGCAGTCTCAGCAAACAACAGCCAATAGCATTACATTTTTATCACAGCTCTGCCAGTGAGAGTGGTTGACCTCAAGCATATCAAATAAAAAAATAATAACAAAATTAAAAAAAAACTTCACAGGGACTTTAACGAAGTATACAATATTTATTTATGAAATATTGCAGTGTTTACTGCTAACAATTATTCAGTACACGTTATTTTTCAATTCATGTGCAGCTAATAATATTTAATTAATATAATCCCCTATTCAATTACATCTCTTTTCTAATGACAAGTTTTCTGATGCGAGGGCCTATTTGTAAAAAATGTAGCATGTCAGTGCTAATCGCCTTGTGGTTGCGTTCATTGATATATACTGTACTGTATACTGTAGCACTCACGGTAACCCAACTTTGATTCCTGGCTTAAGGTTCTTTGCTGACACATTCTTATCTATATAGTCCTGTCTATTAAAGGTGAAAAACATGATGATGCCCCCTACAAAAACACACATGTAAATCTTTTGGACATAATTTAAGGAGTGTTTGCATAAACTACACATCATTGTGAAACTCTGCATTTAGTTTGATCTATAGGCCTGTCACAATAATCAATATATCGTCTAATCCCACAACACATGGACATGACCTCAATCATTTTTTGGTGATGCAATATATATCGCCCATATATAAAAACTAATTCTAGCAATTCTATTTTAGATGATTGTGCAACATCTCTATCTCTATTGGAGGTGTCAGTGTCAGTATGGTTAAAAAAAAACACTATTTAATAGAAGGATTTCCAGATTTGATTACGTGATCAGAAATCGGGCCCAATCACACATTTTCGGACTCGATCAGGAATCGGATGTTACCTCCCAATCAGGACACGTATATTCTCATTATTTAACACATCTATAGTTATGCAGTGGCACAGAGTTAGACCTTTTTCTTGACTTCACACAGAAACTGCAACACATGCGGGATGACATCACTTTGTTGCAGAGACGCTATTGGTTTAATGCCGGCAAAGTAGAACACGGAAGCAGCTTGAAGCGAAATGCACGAGTATGTGGTAAAGATAGGATACAGGTGTGGATACGCACATCAATATAGCATAATTTTTGTGACACGGTATAACAATTAAGATTTTTACAGTACTGTGACGGTCGGGTTTAGGGTTGGGGGTAGACATTAAAAAATGACATTTATTGGGCAATTTAATAAATAACATAAATAATACTTGGTATAACTACTGTTTTTAAATAACTGTGACGGTTGGGTTTAGGGTTGGGGTAGGGGTTAATAAAATACAACTAATGGAAATTTTATAAATAATATAAATAATTCTCGTTGCCTTCCGGCCGCAACCGTCTCTGATCTAGCAAAAACCCGAGTATGTCTGCGGTCTGGAGGTATTATAAAGTTGATGACGACAACATTGCCATAGCAAACTGTGAGATATGTAAACTTGAGATTGCAAGAGGTGAATAATTGATGTTATTAACTACTTGATTGTTCAAGCTACCTCACAAAAGTGCTCGGTTTGTTAACAGAGTTGTTGAATGTTAAAATAAGGTGAATTAAATAAAACATTAGGAACATACTGGATCTGTTTCTTCGCGCTATTCTTTTTTTATTGTATTATAGAAGTATCGGATCGGGTTTTGGTATCAGTAGATATTCAAAATCAAATGACTCAGACTTGAGGGTAAAAAAACCTGATCGGGACATCCCTAATTTAATATTAATTATTATGGTATATTTTCATGTGGGTGTCTGACAACTGAAAATAGATCAGGTAGCAGATATCGCAGCCTCTGGTACTTTTTACTTTGCATTTTTATTTATTTAGGGTGTTTTCACATTTTGATTTCAGTGCCTAATTATTAAACTGTTTAAATGAAATATTCTTGAGAATAAAATGTGTGTTCTTTGGAAGAGCGTAGTTGCATTGTGATAATATTTCAGCGTCATTCTGACATTATATAATGAGTGGCATAAAATGGTTCTAAAATGACAATAATATCGTTTATCGCAATATATTTTGGTGCAATATATTGTACAACAAAATATAGATATCGTGACAGGCCTGGTTTGATCATGATAAGTACTCATTAGCTACGTTTCCATTCACCTATTTTTATGCACATTTTGAATATGTGCATAAAAAAACTGGTTGATTGGAAACGATGCGCATACATTTTAAAAATGCGCATAAAATACATATGCGCATAACTGAATAGGATAAACTTTTATTCGATAAGAAAAGATGAGCATAAACTATGATGGAAACACTCTTACCGAACAAATTCCAGTATGTGCATTGAAAAATCATGTCATGTCATTCATTGCGTGTCAGCATCGTCTTCTGAGGAGCAAGTTATTTATTAAATGAAGAAAAGATTGACGCAGCTTCTCCTACCACAGCAAATTCCATTTATACGTTTGATATTTGGCACCAGTTAATGAGGAAGTGACGATTTTGTTCTTTGACTAATTTGATGGAAACGCTGCTTTATTTGCATGACTTTTATGATGGCTTTGTTTCGGATGGTTGCCTGTTAAAGAACATGACACAAACATCACCGAACTCCTACAGAATACAAACTCAGAACTTTGAAACTCATGAAGTGTTTTTAATTTTATGAATCAAATGCATCAGATGTTCAACTAACGATCATGAATGTAAACTGTACATTTTAACACTGGAATGATTGGAGTTAACATTAGCTTAAAAGAAATTTATTTAGTGTAGAACAGGATTTCTTTTTGGATGGCTAAGACTGTCTTTGTTATCTTCATTCCTTAGTATTAATTTGAATGCTAATTAAAAATATTAAAATGTAATCTTGACAACCTTTTAGTCTCCCTATTTAAATATATGATCTATTTTTGTAGGATGTCGCCAATATGGCCGCCGTGTGAACTGGCTTTCCATTAAAGGGACTTCTCTAACAGAAGGCATTGAGTCCGGTGGCATATGAGTGATCTGTACGCCACTGGGACTGGAAAGCCCCTTGATTTAGTAGGTACTACACCGTCACCTAGCAAGTGGGAAGATTACGCAAGGACCTGTGTTGCCGAGGTAACAAGGACAAGGTCTACATATGTCTCCAGGCTTCCACCTTGAGAATTTTCTCTGAGTCATGCATTATGCGAGTGTGTGACTGTACACATATGAACAAAAATTACAGTTGCACCCTCATACAAATGTACATGTTTGTCTAGGACATATAACGTAGTGTGTTTGCAAAGCTCAATATGAGTAGCATTGTAGCAGGTGGTATAACATCCATTTACCCGATCTCACCCTTACACAGTTCTAAACCTGTATGGCTTCTTTTTTTAATCTGCAAAACAAAGGAGGATATTTAAATGAATGTATTTTTGTCCACGCAGTGAAGTCAATGATGTTGTTTCGACTTCAAAAATATCTCCTGTTGTGTTCTTTGGAAGAAAGTAAGTCATGCAGGTTTGGAACAATTGGAAAGTATGGTAAAAGATGACAGAACTTTAATTTTTGGATGAATTATCTCTTTCTAGTACTCTGTTAACTTCTTAAACAGAGCAACCACAATAACAGAGAGCCAAATCTTTCAGAAAGTAAAATGTTTTTCCATGTCTTTCCGAGCCAGTATTTCAAGCATTAAGCCAAAAATAGCTCTGGCCTACACACTCTTGCTGAGAACACAACCCAAGAATGAAGGAGCAGCTCAACCACTTTACAAGCAGAGACTTGAAGAACACCATCTTTGTGTTCTTTTACCATTGCCAAAGGATTGCGGAGGGCAACGTTCAGTGGTCAGAAGTGCTGAATGCTTCAAAAAAAGTGAGAACCCAGACTGGTCACTAGATATTTGAGGCTTCCAGCAAGGAATGCAATAACTTTCCCTTTATCAAAAGGCTTAATAAGCACAGGGGAGGGGCACCATTGACTCAATAGTGGTTTTGGCAGCCTAACAGAGAGAGGAAACATAAGAAAACACACAAACAGCAATTATACAACCAAGCTATGATAAAGCCATTACTAGATGGACCATCTCTAATCACCGTCACTGCTTTGCCGCAAAATTACTGGGAAATGGTTAAATCTACACAGAAATGTGAAATGTTGAATTAGAGAAAACCATGAGAAAATGGATTTCCTCTTTGCGTTTGCAAGTAAATGATAAAAGCTAACAGACGATTACTGAACTAGCATTTCCAATTTTAAAATCAATTTAATAAAACTGCATTTTACTTCCAGTCACTAAAAAGAAACATCCTGATTCTTTTTTCTCTTGCTCTCAGGTAGGCTATCGTAAACTTAAATAATCATTATTTTGAGAACCATTTATTCCTAATTTCGTTCTTGGTGAAAATACTGAGGTGAACAGGTGGCTTGGTCATGACAAATGTAATTGTGTGTTTTGTCCCTGAGTGCCAACCATAGACTGTAAAAGATATGGATGTAGTATCCTGCGACGTCACCCATAGGTTTCTGAAGAACGCAAAAGAAGCTACCCGTAGGTACCTTTTGTAATACATTGAGCCACTAAACATTGTTCTTATATTGTTTTTCTACAGGACGAAAACACAAATTACTTCCAAACACTTCAAATATAGTCTGTGTTACTAAATGCAAGGCTATTTATGAAATCCAGGCATAACACTGTATGACAACGTTTCAGATGACTGTTCTATAGCCTACAGCTAATCAATCTGTCAGATTCTGGAGTGCATTACAGGTCTAAAGTAAAATATATAAGATAAATTATCTTAAATTAAACAAATACATTTATAGAGATGGTAGATAAGTATATTATTTCACTCACCTGGGAAATGGAGGCCACGTGAATAATTTGTGAGCACAATTAAGTGCATGCCATATCATCTGATAATTGTAAAAAGTAATTCCAAACAGCAACTGACTGTGTAAAGCCACATAAAACAAAACGAAAATACGATGTATATGTTGAGTTCAGCGGCTAATCAGCCGGAATCAGCTGAGGTAAAGTGATGGCAACCAGCGAGACCTAGCTGTCACTCAAGTAGCCACGCCCTTAATTATGCAGACTTAATATAACATAATATAAAGAAAACGAATGAGTTATAAAAAAATTGTATTATGTATGTATTAGCTATACATTTAGTATTAGCTTTTTTTGTTGTTGTAAAGTTGGCTATTTTAACAGCGGGGTCAATAGAAATTTGCTCTATTATGGAGCCAGGCCCAGGACTAGTGGAATTTCGATGAATTGCAGTTTCAGTTACTTCCATACTTGCTTCACGAGGGAGAGCGGGAGGTTTCCGCTTGGTGCCAATACTAACTCTATAGACCAAATGTATATTCCTGTAGTTTCCTTTAGAAAATTTGTATTTCTATCGGGAGGAAAAATGATTTATTGTAACTTTGAACGTGGCATGGTTATTGAGCCTTTTAGAAGATGCTAATATACTGTACTTTTCATGCACAACAATCTGTAGGTTTTACAGAGAAGGGATGAGGAAAAAGTGAAAATAACCAGTGAGCAGCAGTTCTGCAGATGAAAATATTTTGTTGATGCCAGAGGTCAGAGGAAAATGACCAAACTGTTTAAGATGACAGAACAGCAATAGTAGGTGCGACCTATGTTAGTCTATTGGCACGACTCGCCTGTGTGATGGTCTCTTTGTTGCAAGCAATGTATATCCAGTGTTTTAAGATGCTGTGGCACGAGCAAAGTGATCACCCCTATCTAATGTGTACGACCTCTCCCGGAAGCTCTGCGAGTCTCCCGGATATTCATCACAGCTTCATGACATCCACAAATTAGATAAAATACCCCGGAAATCATGGTGATGAGGGTAAATGAAAACCTTTAGAGAACAGATTTTGAGAGGCACAGTGATGTTCAAATCATTACAAGTTTTAGGTTAAATGAATAGAGCAGTAAAGATATCTCGAGTGCAAATACCTCCCCCCCCCCCCAAATTAGCATTGTAATGTTTCTAAATGGCTTTGTTAGTAACTTTTCTTACCAATTTTTAAAATCTGTTTTATCTATAATTTTCTGTCAAGCTGCTTCTGACCAATAAATGTTCACATTAAATGCTTATAAGACACATGTTTAAGAGATTATATGCAGCATCCTTTATTTATTCTCTTAGGTAAGAAGAGATCGCCACTTGAGTGTGATAAAATGTGGCTTATGCATTATAAAGCTTGAAGCATCAGAATCGGTACTCTGTATCTGCAGATATCACCATGACAAGGAATTGGTACTCTGTATCGGCTGCAAAAATCCTGATCGGAGCATCCCTAAGCAATAGTAACTATAAATAAAAAAAATTTTTACAACTGAGGTCTTCAGAAGACAATCTCTGAACATAAAACACATCAAACATAGAAGCAGATGATCTACAGCAGCAGAAAGAGAGCATATTGTCACCACTTATAAGATTTTATATGGTCACCAAACTGAGGCTATGATCTGAGCAGGATCACCAAAAATTGACATTAGAAAATTAGAAAATTGGAACAGGTTTGCCTGGTCTGACGAGGTAACTTTTTTCAATTTTATTCTGAGGCAACGTTTTGATGAAACTCATAAACACATGAAAGCATGGATCGCATGCCTTGTACAGTATTAGTAGTTCAGGCTAGTAGTGGTGGTGTAATGGTGTGAGGGACAGCATTCTTCAAACACCACAGCCAGCTGACCATCCCCATCTCTTCATGACCACAGTGTACACATCCTGTGATGGCGACTTCCAGCAGCATAACGTGCCATGTCACAAAGTTCAAATGATCTCAAACTGGTTTCTAATTCACTTACCCCCACCATCACTAGATCTCAATCCAAGAGAGAAATTGTAGGATGTGCTAGAACGGGAGATTAATGGACACATCTCCACGACTGCATGATGCTAGCATGTATTATCCACAAATCCCAGAGGAATGTTTCCAGCACATAGTTGAATCTCTGACATAATAATTAAGGCAGTTCCGAAGGCCAAAACCCAGTACAAGCAAGGTAAACTGTCCAGTGAGGGAATAGCCTACACATTTCAGTTAAAAGGCCATGCTTCCTAAAGATGAAATTCCAAACGCTCTCTTAACAAACCAACCAATTAATCAATCAATCAATCAATCAATCAATCAATATAAAGCACTTTAAATGACTGAAATTCAAACAGGACATAAAATACATTAAAAAATTAAGAAATCATAAGGCATATACATTTCACTGGCAGATCCTAATTTTGTGAATTTGTCAGCTTGAATTGTTTAGTAAACACAGACACTGTTGCCAGGCAGACTCTTTCCCTCTTGTACGGCTCCACTGAGTTCACTGCTAGAGGAATCAATGCCTACAGGACCAGATTCAAAATGGCATCATGTCAACAAATGCTCCTTTAAACAAATGTGGTCACACATGAGTAAGACTGTAAGGTCAAAGAAATTATCTAGTGGTCACTTTTTCCAATCCTGCGAGCACAATTTTCCAGTGGAATGGACTATTTGAATATGTTAATTCAATCGTGCTGTTTAGCCAAGCACTCCGTCCCCTATAATCTTGTAACCTATCTTTTACAATAGCATAGCTCTGGCAAGCTGTGAATCCTTTGATTTACCAGCAGCTGTGGCTAAATAAAGCCCACACTCAAGCTTTTTTCTGAAAAATCGATTCATTAATAATTAATTGCATGTTTAAATCAAATCATCACACAACAGAGAGTCCGGTTTATAAATGTGGACAATAGGAATGTTTTGCAGCATCTCCGCTCTGAAATGAAACCCTCGTCTATTCTCATCTCAACAGCTTGTGTTATCATGGATAATATAAAGTCTCCATTCTCCTGCATCTGGATCACTAATTAAAACATCTGCCAGAAAGCCACGAGTCACACACACATGGTTAGATGACTGTCAGTGTGTAAACCTGGGGGGTGTTAAACATTAATCGGTGTACAGACAGACACTGGGACACTGATAAGACTGGTCAGCGCTTCTGAACTATGATAACAGTTTGCTCTATATTCAGAGGATGATGGGCCTCAAACTGAGATATTATAAAAAAAAAGGATCAAGATTCCCTTATTTTAACATACATACCTTTCCTGTATATTTTTTCTATACATTTCTACCGTACGTAGATTTGTATTGCTTTTATTTGTCTACAATTACATACATAAATACGTTACAATTTAGTTTGTCTGGTTTAAATATATCTGTACAATTTGTTTTTATTATATAATTATATAATCTAATTTATTTATATATATATATATATATATATATATATATATATATATATATATATATATATATATATATATATATATATATATATATATATATATATATATATATATATATATATATATATTGCGCGATATGGCTGTATATCGGCACAGATGGGAGGCATGCATTGGCACTAGGCCGAGTGCCTTAGAGTCCCACCATGGACGATATACAGCCATATCGCACTGTTACCCGTGTGATATTGCTCATATATATATATATATATATATATATATATATTTATATATATATATATATATATATATATATATATATATATATATATATATATATATATATATATATATATAAATATATATATATATAAATATATAAATATATATATATATATATATATATATATATATATATATATATATATATATATATATATATATATATATATATTTATTTATATATATATTTATTTATTTATATATTTATATATATATACTGTAGGGTGACGCAGTGGCGCAGTAGGTAGTGCTGTCACCTCACAGCAAGAAGGTCGCTGGTTTGAGCCTCAGCTGCGTCAGTTGCCGTTTCTGTGTGGAATTTGCATGTTCTCCCTGCGTTTGAGTGGGTTTCCTCCGGGTGCTCTGGTTTCCCCCAAAGTCCAAAGACATGTGGTACAGGTAAATAGGGTAGGTTAAATTGTCCGTAGTGTATGAGTGTGATTGAGTGTGTATGGGTGTTTCCCAGAGATGAGTTGCAGCTGGAAGGGCATCCGCTGTGCAAAACATGTGCTGGATAAGTTGGTGGTTCATTCCGCTGTGGCGACCCCAGATTAATAAAGGGACTAAGCCGAAAAAGAAAATGAATGAATGAATATATATATATATATAACACGCACACACACACACACACACACACAGTATATATATATATAAATTATGCATTATAAAGCCTGAAGCATCAGAATCGGTACTCTGTATCGGCAGATCACCATGACAAGGAATTGGTACACTGTATCAGCTGCAAAAATCCTATTAGCAATAGCAATTAAAAATAACAAAAAATTAAAACTGAGGTCTTCAGAAGAGAATCTCTGTATTCTCTTCTCTTCAGAAGCGAATTGCACTGCTACGAGTTTGATATTGCATTTCTACTACAGTTCGACGTCATATTTGTGTTTTTAAAAAAGAAAATCAAAAACGGCGAGTCTAAAAATCCTTTTGTATGAGGGACTACTTTCTTCCGCCACTCATTTGCATCTGCAGCTGACGTCAGAACAGCAGAAGCCGTTACTAATTTACCAATGTCACTTAAGAGCTAGTATTTGAATGATTCTCTAGCGTAATGTCTAAAGTGACAAAACAGGTGATTTTGCTCACATTTTAAGATTATAAGGCTGAACGGCATGAAATGCCATCAGTCTAGAGACATTTCCCACTACTTCTCTGTTGCAATCGGGATATTACTATAATTAACTCCGAAAAAGCCAAAGCAAAGCAATCACTACCAGATTACTGTTGCGTTTGCGATAAGGAAAGACGCTAACGTTAAACACACGCAGGCATTTCTTCTTTCTTTTTTATACTGAACTAGTCTGCAGTAACGAAAACAGGAGAGGTTGTTGCTAGATCGGATACGTTTGCGGCCGGAAGTTAACGAGAATTATTTATGTTATTTATGAAATTTCTGATTTATTGTATTTTATTATCGTCTACTCCCACCCCAACCCTAAACCCAACCGTCACAGAAGCGTAAAAACAGTAGTTGTACCGAGTTTTATTTATCTTATCTATTAAATTACCCAATAAATTGTATTATTTAACCCCTACCCCCACCCCAACCCTAAACCCAACCGTCACAGTACTGTAAAAATATTCATTATTGTTATACAGTGTCATGAAAAAATGCCGCTTTATTAATGTGCATATCGCACTTCCGGCCGGCCGCGTATACGATCTAGACTTTACCAACAGGAGACTCATAAGAAACAAACAGATGGCCAATCAAAAAGTATCTCAGGGTTATACAAAGAGTGGCCCACACAAAATACATATATTCCTGATATGTGAGTCCAATCTCACACTCAATACACTACAATTACTATGGTATAATTACAGCACTACAACATAGAAAAGAGAGATCGACTTAGCCGCCTAATAATGATTTGATCAGCTGTAGTTAGAAATTACGTTGTTTTTCCCCTCTAAGGGCTTATTATGCAGTCTCTGTCACCATCTTGTGGATGGACAACGTCAACCGTATTTGGTCTGCTCAATGACAGGCTAATGGTCGCCAACATGATGTCTCTCTGAAATATTTAAATATTTAAAATAGGCACTGTCTGGAACTAATCTACAGCCTAATTAATATGTTGGGAAAATATCTCAATATTGTAATCTTAATCCTAATTTTAGTGAACAGGAAAATCAAAAGAAACTTAAAAATTATTAAATTTAGTTTACTAAATTTAAAACATTCGTCTTTTTGTTACAATAACTCATTTGAGTTTAAATGTTTTTTCTTTCTATGCCTAAATATGTTAGGTGATCATACTCTTATCTTAGTCTTATTTTAATGGATATAACTGTTTAATAAAACTGTTTTGTTTAAATCCATCAAAAATATATTTGCTATATTCACTGAGAACTTAATAAAAATATTCTTTTCAAAAGGGGGTGTACTCATTTAAGCTGAGCACTGCATTTATACATTTAGCTACTTTTAAAACAATTGCATTTAATAAGTATATAAAAAAAATAATTTAATTTTATATGATATAAAATATATATTTATAGTTTACTATAATAAATATATAGAAAAAAACTAAAATCTAATTAAATATAATCTAAAATATATCATATAAAATATTTATATAATACTGCAGTAATTAAGTGACACTAACAAATACTATAATAAAAAACATTGGAAAAATATATGTGTGTGTGCTTGTGTGTGTGAGAAAAAAAGATGTATGGCAAAAATGTTATCCTACTGATGCTCTGTCAAAATACACTTCTAGCCTTAAGCAAGAAAAAAGAATCTCCCTTCATTTCTCAACAACACCAGACAACCACATTGGTCTACAATTCAACACGACTGTATATGCTCTGTTCTCACTGTAATATATAACAGCTAAGAAACTCCAAAGAGGGTTTCATTGCTATCAGTGAGCGCTGTTCCTCCCTATTGTTGCTTTGATCATGGATTTGGAAGAGCACACTTCTTTAGCAAAAGCCCAGAGTGAACATCAGTCTCAGATGATGAGAAACCCAGCCCTATCTTTTTTTCAGCTTAAGAGCCAATCGGATAGCACCAATCACAGTCACCATGGCGTCTGATTGGCTGCCGATGACATCATTACTACAGAAAGTAAAACACATCACCAATTAATGACAAAATACCAGACAATCGGCCAATCAGCTCGTTGTTTGGAAGGCGCTGACAGACCCTGAAGACTGACTGTGTCCTTTCTTTCCTTCACCCTTCAGACCACCAAAAAAAATCTAAATACATTAAAAAATGTCACCGACACAAGTATATGCCTGAGTTTTTGTAAATCGCCCAGCATTTTCTCATTCACAGCCAGAAATACTATTTTGAAAACAGACCAGAGACACCTGATGAACACTTTTCTTAACATCCTTCAACAAAATGGTTCTATGATAAATTTTTACCCTCTTTTATAATCATAATACTAGCATGAGTCTAGCTCATGGGTGGGCAAACTCGGTCCTGGAGGGCCGGTGTCCTGCACAGTTTAGCTCCAACTCTAATCAAACACACCTGCTTATAGATTTCTAGTGATCTCAAAGACACTGATTAGCATGTTCAGGTGTGTTTGATTAGTGTTGGAGCTAAAGTCTGCAGGACACCGGCCCTCCAGGACCGAGTTTGCCCACCCCTGGTCTAGCTGGTGTCCCCCGACATGGCTCACAGTGACATCATATTGTTGGCATAGCATACTCAATCTGACTTTGGAGATAAACTAAGTCATGTTGAGCGTCACTGAGTATTACTTGCTGATAAACGCAATGCAGTTCTGATAGTGAGGGGGTTTTACAAGGTAGCAGGGTCAACGAGTTGGAGAGAGAGGGAAAATAAGAGTCTGTGCTGTGCTTCTGAAAGATAAAGCAACTTTCATGACCATTTGCTAATAAATGTTATGTTCTGACAAAGCTGTTCAATGGAAATGAGATTAATCAATACTATAATTAACACTTTTTTTAACATTGTTGTAATTTAAAGTATGGATTTCATGGGTGGTGTACAAACTAAAAGTGTTTTTGGGTGATGTCAAATTTATTTATTTTTTTACATCATCTTTTACACCATGAAGTGAAAAGATTTTCCCTGTAGGCCTAAAAAACTTTTGAAACTGTTTTTTTAAAAAAGTTTTACTTTATGAAAATGGGCACATCATGCTAATGCATGTTATTATGCATTATTAAGTAGTTGCACTTAAAAAAATTGTTGCTGCCTTTAATTATTAGGTTGAATCAGAATAACTTCATGAGAATTTACATTACATTATACTGATGTAAAAACTACTGATGTAAATCTTCTTGAACTCTTGTATAACAAAAAAAACAGTAAAAATATTTAATTAATAGTAATACAGTAATACAAAATAGTAATATTAATGCAAAAACGTTCTCATAAATTATAGGTCACATCAGGCTATTTTAATTCTAGCTGCATTCGCTTCACTAAAATCTAGGAAATTCATTCAATCCTTCTTTTTCCTTCAGCTTAGTCTCTATTTCAGAGGTTGCCACAGTGGAATGAACCGCCAACTATTCCAGCATATGTTTTACGCAGCAGATGCCCTTCCAGCTGCAACCCAATACTGGGAAACACCCATACACAGTCTTTCATACTACGACCAATTTAGGTTATTCATTTCACCTATAGCGCATGTCTTTTGGACTGTGGGGGAAACTGAAGCACCCGGATGAAATCCACACGAACACTGGGAGAACATGTAAGCTGCACACAGAAATACCAACTGGCTTAGCCGGGACTCGATCCAATGACTTTCTTGCTGTGAGGCGACAGTTTTAACCAATGAGCCACAGTGCCGTCTCTTATAGGAAATAAAGTCTGAAAAACAATGCAGCAGGTGGCGCAGTGGGTAGCGCTGTCGCCTCACAGCAAGAAGGTCGCTGGTTCGAGTCCCAGCTAGGCCAGTTGGTATTTCTGTGTGGAGTTTGCATGTTCTCCCTGTGTTCGCGTTCGTTTCCTCTGGGTGCTCCTTCCTCCACAAGTTTAAAGTTCTGCGGTATAGGTGAATTGGGTAGGCTAAATTGTCCGTAGTTTATGTGTGTGAATGAGTGTGTATGGATGTTTCCCGGTGATGGGTTGCAGCTGGAAGGGCATCCGCTGCGTAAAACATATGCTGGATAAGTTGGGGGTTCATTCCGCTGTCGCGACTCCAGATTAATAAAGGGACTAAGCCGAAAAGAAAATGAATGAATTAATGAACAATGCAGCAGACAAAGGTGACAGGTAAATGTAGCTAACATTAGTTTTCTTTATGTTTATGTCATGTTGTAACATGTAAAATAATGTGCTGCTGGTTTGTAAGATGTGTATTCGCCCAGTCAGCGTACATTTGCATCAGTGGTAGATCTTATTTTGCTGAGTTAGACTGTGCATTAAAATATAGATAATTTAGTTTAGTGACACAGTGGCTCAGTTGTTAGCACTGTTGCATCACAGCCAGAAGGTCGCTGGTTCGAGTCCCAGCTGGGCCAGTTGGTATTTCTGTGTGGAGTTTGCATGTTCTCTCCATGTTGGCGTGGGTTTCCTCTGGGTGCTCCAGCTCCAGACATGCGCTATAGGTGAATTGAATACACTAAACTGGCTGTAGTGTATGAGTGTGAATGAGTGTGTATGGGCGTTTCCCAGTACTGGGTTGCAGCTGGAAGGGTATGCTTATGCTTGATAAGTTGGCGGTTCGTTCCGCTGTGGCGACTCCTGATGAATAAAGGGACTAAGCCGAAGGAAAATTAATGATTTAGTTTTTCTAAAAAGCCTAAGAAGTTTTCAGAAGTAAAACCATATAATCACAGTTTGTGCAGTACAAACACAGCAAAAAGCTAATACTTACACCAATAGTGCTAGATCTTGTAACTATAAAAATGATCCTCTTGTGTGAAAGTCCCTCATGCACCATCAACTGGTTTGACAACTTTGTTAACTTGTGAAGATTTTTAAAAATACAAAGGAAACATTTTTTGGAAAACTATAATGAAAACACGCCCTCAATCAAAAACTTGCAAGCCATTTATGAAGTTTTCACAAAAATAAATAAATAAAATTTTAAAATATCCTCTGTTTTTCCATAAAAAAACAGCAGAATCAGTCAGGTTTGCTAAGTAAATTATGGCAATTATAATTTTGGTAGGAACTCACCCTTTAATTGGTATTCTCACTTATAGGATAATAGAATGATGTTATAAAATGAAACTAATGATGGGATGCTGTGGCAACTAATAATAATATAATGTACAGCCTAATAAATAAAAGTGTATCATAATTATTACATCTGCACAAATTTCCCCCTCATCCCCCAATAATGGAGCAGTTCAGCAGTCAAAGTCAGATTAAGATTTTGTTTTAAAAATGAAACCATTTATTATTTTATAGTTTTTAAGAAAATATGTAGAAAAGAAGATTGAGTGATATTAATAAGTCAGCAAAACAAACAAATAAATACAAAGGGTGTATATTTGGACTTTTGGGCCCCATGGCTAAAATTGCTTAGGGCCCCAAATCACTAAATCCACCTGAGTAACGTTACAGTTTAAAATATAGTAATAATGTAGTGTACAACTATAGTGTTAATAGATATTTGATTTTAATAGTTCCAGTAAATCAGAAGGCAAAACTGGAACAATAAGCTTAGCAAAATTAATTAAAACTTTCAAATATATATATACAGCTTCAATGATCTCCTGCTTCACTGTTTGACCAGCTGAACAGCTGTTAATCAGCTTACATGGTAAGTCAGCGGCTCTCTCACTCCATCTACTGGTTACTCGTGTCAACTGTTGAGGACACTTGCTAAAGATGCTAGATAGCACAAAAACATTTCTTTATGCAAAAAATGTCCCGTTTTATTATTTATTTCTGTCTGCACTGCAGTTCAATCAGAAGAACGTGAATTACAACTCTGTTTCTATTAATGTCATCTGAAATCGCTAACATATTGATCACTACATTTTGTTTGATTTCAAATACATTAGCCATAGATTAGTTTTCTAAAAGCTTAAAGTTAGTAATGTTAGTAATTACTCCCTCGTGTTGTTCTAATCCCCTGAGACTCCGTTCTTCTTCAGAACACAAATTAAAATATTCCAAATTAAATTCGAGTTACCTCATCCACCACAGAACTGCAAAATGATGGTACAAAGATATTCAAAATCCAGAAAAAGGATCCAAATATTGCAAAAACAATCCATGGGACTTCAGTGGTTTAACAACTGTAAACATTGGCAGCTCCAAGAACACTTGAAAAAAAATACAAACTACAACTGTTCTTCGCTCCAGGGTAAGGTCCTGGTGCGCGTTTACTACGTGCAGTACGACATATTGCCATATTAGCAGCACAACACGTACTGCACGTAATAAACACGCATAATTTTGTTGGCCAACAAGTGTTCTTTGGCCTTCGTATGATTAGTTACCACTGTGATTGCTACTAAAGTCAGATTAAATGTTTTGACAGTGTTTTTAATTTCTTTCCTGCACTTTGAACATCTCAACCCTTCTGTTGCTGTATATGTAGGATGGAGCAGCTCTCAAATTTCCTCTAAAATATCTGAATTTGTCTCAAGGAGTTGGAATAACATGAGGATAATGTATGATTGAATATTCATTTCATTTTATCAACGACTAATTGATTTTTAACTTAATTTTTAAAAAATATTTATTGGAAAATTCACATAATTTAACCATCTGAAGCAGTTATTTTATTAAATACTACCTTAAAAAAGTGTATTTCTATAGCTGATCGTGACTGCTATATTGAAATGACCCCAAGGCAGCTTACATTTGCATCTGCACATATTCAGATTTCCACTTCTTATGTATTCCCTATGAGCATGTCTACTTAAAGGGCACCTTTTTCAAGAATTAAGATCTCTGGCTGCGTCACATAAACAGCACAGTGACAGACATGAAAGAAGCAGATCTCACGTAACGTTTTTGAGAAATACTACAGTAAGAACTTTCCTAATGTTTATCATTTGATGTATTTGTTGCAACGAGTCCCAAACAATGTCGTTACAAAGTTCATGTACGCACACACACAGAGCGCGCGTTTAATTGTGCACTGTTTTTGCACGGCAAATGTGACAGGAGACATGTTAATATACACTGCTGTATGGATATCCATTATGTTAATGTACAAAATAAACCTGATTTAACCTCCACAAATTGAGATTAAAGCATCTTTTTTTATAATTGTACTGACATGTGGCTGTGGTGATGAAATAAAGACGCTAAAATCGCTGTAATTCATTACAAACATGCACGGTTTTAACAATGTCTTAAACTTGTAAAACTCATTCTTGACCACATTTGATGAAGATTGATGATCACAGACAGCTGAACAGATCTTTTCATCCCAGTTGCTTTGCGCACGTCCTGTCTTGTTAATATGGTTATTCGCGTTACTACGGGGACATGTTAATACGTGGCTGTCAATCAATTCAGTGGGTGGGGAAACCACACTCCTATGTCACGTTGTGGTGGGCCTCAAAATGGGAGGGATTTGGATCCTATTTTAACGTCAATATCGTCAATATCACCCCAACATGACTGTGGACACACTATACCTACACACAGTCCTGTCCAAACAGCTTACAAAAGATGATTTCCATCATAGGTGCCCTTTAAAAGATTTCTTTTGGTTTTGATAAATCCAAGTCAATATAAACACAGAGACAACACAAAAGGCTAACTCTGGGACAAAACTGAATTATTTTTGATTCCCAAATGAATAACATACAAACTGATAAATATTTGGGCAAAGCAAAGTTAAACAGATGAACTCAGCAGCTCATGATAGTGCAGAACACGAAGCTGAAGAAGGCATGCAGTGAAAATTACAGTACGCAGAACAGCTCAGCTGTACAAATAATGTTTACCCAGCATTTTCAACCATTAAAGGCCATTAAATAGAGACACATAATTAGGTACAAAACATTCATCTAAAATACAAATCCAGTCAGTAGATTAGGATCTATAACCAAACTATATTGCATTAGCAGAAATATGTTAATTCCTGCTCATCTTCCATTATTAGTGAATATTCCAATCGATAGTCCACAAAGAAAAAGAGAAAGAAATGAAATTCATGTACCAGAGGAAGTACAAGTATCGTGAGGCAGCTCGTTTTTTTAAATCATCTTACTTTGGCACAAGAAAAATAGTCAAAGTTGTCAACGGATTACAAAATACTTCTGAGAAAGCAATTCATGCTTATAAGACTAAGTGTCCAGAAGAGGTGGGTGAGAAATACTGGAGTCACTGCGTTCAGCTCTTAAACTGACAGTTCTGTGAGAGGCCAATCGCTTTAGTTCAGCTCTGAGACACTGAACAGCTGCTTCGCTCTCCTCTGGTTATGAGTTTGTTTTTTTGCATGACAATGACGACCGATGGTTACTCCAGTGACAGTCATCTAAGCCTGTGTCTCTTGACCACAATTGTGCCGGCCACAATGTCATACACTGTCCTGTTGTGCTGGAAGAAAAGAAGTGTGATAAACGCCGGAAAGAAGAAAGCGATGGAGAAGTTCTTGTTTAACGCTCTCACTGTGGACCTACAAAACAAAGAATAAAATTACATTAAAATTAGGGAAAACTAAATTGATTGTTACTTTTTTTTTTTAAAAATGGCAAAAAGTGACTGCAGTACTGACGCAGAAAGTGTAACATTAGTCGCTGGTACCACACGAACACGGTTTGGCTGAACCAGGACAGAGCTGTCACATGTGACCACTCGCAAGCCAATAAGGAACTTCCCTGGTGTGGCCCCTCCAGCTCCCCAAATACATATGATCTGAAAACAATCAAAACACAGTTATACAGCTCTTAATGAGTTATTTCAGCGGATTAACTCAACTGTGTGTGAACTAACCTCATAAAAGCAAACTAATATCCTGTACACTAGAGCCACGAGCATCATCTTCTGCAGCTCCTCCATTGACGTGTCCTCGTCGATCTCCTCCACAATGAAGTGCATAGCAAACTTTGAGATGTCCCTAGGTTTTAAATGGACAGAGAGTTTAAATAAATGAATATTTAGCTTATTATGTAGCTTGAGTAATATGTTAGGACAGGGGTGCTCAACCCTATTCCTGGAGATCGACCTTCCTGCAGTTTTCAGTTACAGCCCATATCAAACACACCTGCCTGTAATTATCAAGTGCTCCTCAGGTTCTAATTAATCGGTTCAGGTGTGTTTGATCAGGGTAGGAGCTGAAATCTGCAGGAAGGGCGATCGCGAGGAACAGGGTTGGTCACCCATGTGTTAGGAACTGGGTGAAATGGTGTCTGCATCAAATTAAATGTACACATTTTAATTAACTGTACATTTTATAAATAGAAAATATTTTAAAATGCAAAACAATTGTCAAAATACTGGTAAATAAATGTTTTGTAATTCATTATAACCAATATATTTATGTAGAAATGAAACATTAACCTGTACATAACTAAATATTTATAAATAGTAAATATTTATAACAGATGATACTAAAGTATATTAAATTTAAAATATATAATATTTCATCAAATGTTTTATTGTTTTAAATACACCTAACAATATTTTTTGGTATATAAACTACTTTTCCACAATGACATTTAAGTGTGTGTCTTCTAAAAACATTGTGGTGATAATAGATAATAAAATGAAACAGGACTGTTACTTTGGATCTTTGACCCAAATGTAAACAATAAAATTTCAGACTCACTTCATTCCGCTCAAATGGACAATACTGATGATAATTGTAGCTTTAATGAAGAAAAGAATAAAGAAGTCCACCATTTCCGCAATGAACCGTTGGAGGGGAGAGGGAATAGAATATTCTCTGCCTAGACAAAACAAATTATAAACATTAACTGATTTTGTAAATCATTCTGGTTATGCAGTGTAATATCTGATCCCACCATATATGCCCTAATATACTGTATAATAAATTCATATTATAAAATGGAACAAACTAAGGTGTCTTCAATTACTACATCATATGGATTATTTCATGCTTTGACCTGAGCAAATACCACTAATTGCCACTTTCAAATGTCTAAAATCTGCAATTATGAAGAAATTGTTTCTTCACTTGAAAACTCTCAAAAAAAAAACACTTTTTTAAAATGTAAATATTGCTGGAATTCACTTTTTTTTTCTTTCTTTCATTCAATTAGACACTCAGTCTTCTATAATCCTTCATGGTAAACTAACAGGATGTCCATGGAGCTCCTCATCTCAATAGATTTGACATGCTGTAGCAACAGATTTTAAGAATTTTGTTTTAAATTTAAGTTATAATATTTGGTTTGTTTTATTAATAAAGGAAAAAAATCCGGATAAAATACAGAAATCTGAATTTTACAAAAGATGGTGTCAAAATTACTGACACTTTTTTTTTTGTAGCTACCTAACTGAATATCTTAACTATATGACATTATGTTAATTAATTTACTGTCAATGTTTACTAGGATTTCCCAGTGATGGGTTGCAGCTGGAAGGGCATCCGCTGTGTAAAACATATGCTGGATAAGTTGGGGGTTCATTCCGCTGTGGCGACCCCTGAATAATAAAGGGACTAAGCCGAAAAGAAAATGAATGAATGAATGTTTACTAGGGCTGCACGATATTAGAAAGATTTGACATTGCAATATTTTTTCTTTGTGAATGTTGCGATATATATATATATATAATATAATATAATATAATATAACATAATATAATATAATATAATATGATATAATTTCACCAGATGACTTAAATAACTCTTTTTGCAAAGACTTTAGATTAATTTGGATGATTTTATAGGGGAGTGAAATATAAATATATTTTGATGTAATTTCTTCAAAATACAGTCATACAAATACAGTGAAGCAAATATTAAAGTGAAATAATGATTTATGGTTTTCTGTGGAGCGTCTAACAGTATTCAGTTACAGAAACTGAATAATCAAATGTAAATTAACAATGCATAGTCTTCATTATATAAATGGTTTAAAATAAAATGAATCTTTATCAAACTTCTTTACGCTCTATTAAAATGCTTTGAACTCTCCTAAAATGCTTACATAGTCACAGCCCTTAAAAACACATGCACATGATTAACTTTCACTCTATTGTGCTTAAATAGAGTCTCCACAAATCTCATGTGTTTTGACCTGTGGTTCCTGGTCGTCTATAATCCCAACTCAACATTGCATATCTTGCAATGTGACTACTGCAGACACACAGATTGCGATATCGATGCTCAAACGATATATTGTGCAGCTCTAATGTTTACACAATGAAGCTATAACAAAACAGTTTATATATTGTATGTATAATTAATTCATTTATTCTTCTTGGCTTAGTCCCTTATTTATCAGGAGTCATTACAGCGGAATGAACCGTCAACTATTCCAGCATATGTTTTGCGTAGCGGATGCCCTTCCAGCCGCAACCCAGTATTGTGAAACACCCATACACACCCATAAACTATGGCCAATATAGTTAATCTAATTCACTTATAGCGCATGTCTTTGGGAAACAAAGCTGGCACTCGAACCAGCGACCTTCTTGCTGAGGCGACAGTGCTATCCATTGAGTTACCATGCCGCCTGTATGTATAATAGTTTAGTAATATTATGATTACTAATAGTAATAGCAATAAAGTAATATTGTGAAATTGTTTAACAGTTTATATTTCAAAATGCTGCAACTTCCTAGTGTGTAAGAAAAGCTGAATTTTCAGCATAATTACTCTAGTTTTCGGTGTGTCACGTGTAATTGTGCTAATAAAAATGTGAATGTCAATGAAATTGCATACTTAAATTTTCCTTTTTAAAGCAATAGTTTCAAATATGTGCATGACTAAGTGCAATCTATCATATGCACCAATTAAACAATCCAGAAAGACTCGTTCACACTCGTCTGACAGTTGATAGTCAATACAATGAACTGTAGCTGTCACTTTTAATAGCAAATAAAGATGATGATCAGTTGACTGGACAGTATCACCTGGCTGTTGAGCGTTTCCATTCGCTTGTTGTTGTTGTATCTGCGCAGGTGCAGTGGCTGGAGCTGCAGAACTCTGTCCGCTCGCTGGAGCCGCTACAGCAGGAAAACCAAACGGGCTGTTAAGCCAGTTACGAAGGTTTCCGTTTGACATATCTGTGCCCCATGCCATCGTCCCGTGCGATTCAGTCGCTCCTTGTGTGGGGAAACACGGTGGGAAGGAAAGCGCAGACATGGCTATCCAGCTCTGCCAGTTCATATAGCTGCAGTAGTACTGCCACATCCACTCCTGCAGTTTTTCGCAGTACTCAGTGGTGCTGACAGCGGCCGAGTTCTCTTGTTTGCCCTGGGACGAGGGCTTATGAATGGACGTTTTCATTTTTTCGCTCTCCCCTGACGATTTTTCCTTGTCGCGAGCGTTTTCGTCTAACTCCGCCATGACACTTTTGTTTTGTGACGGAGTCGGTAACGATTTGATCAACTTCCGGAAGAATTCCTGATGCATAATAAAAGTAGGAGACGACTTATCAAAGCCGTACTCTGTGGTTGTAAACAGTATTTTAAGTGTTGATAGGCTATTTATAACTCTTAAAAAGAAACTAACTTAGCTTATATATACAAACTGTATTCATAAATAGACGTTGGTTTTCAAAGAAGATCAATAAAATACTTTTCTTTTCTACACAACACAGTAGAAAGGAAGGTAAGGTTTGTCACCCCCTTAAAGGGACAGTTCACCACAAAACAATTTAATTCTGTCATAATTAACTCTCCTTTCACTTATTCCAAACATGTTTTAGTTTCCTTTTTTTGTTAAACACAAAAGAAGATATTTTGAAGAAAAGTGGAAACCTGTATCCATTGATATCCCGTCAATGGCGTGCAACTTTTTAACTTTCTTCAAAATATTTTCTTTTGTGTTTAACAAAAGAAAGAAACTCTTAAAGTTTTATAAACACCTAAAGGTTAGTAAACAGTCAGTATAGGCGACACGGTGGCTCAGTGGTTGTCGCCTCACAGCAAGAAGGCCGCTGGTTCGAGTCCTGGCTGGGTCAGTTGGCATTTCTGTGTGGTTTGCATGTTCTCCTCGTGTTGGTGTGGGTTTCTTCCAGGTGCTCCGGTTTCCCCCACAGTCCAAAGACATGCAGTTCAGGTGAATTGAAGAAACTAAATTGGCCGTAGTGTATGTGTGTCAATGAGTGTGTATGGGTGTTTCCCAGTACTGGGTTGCAGCTGAAAGGGCATCAGCTGTGTAAAACATATGGTGGATAAGTTGCGGTTCATTCCTCGGTGGCGACCCATGATGAATAAAGGGACTAAGCTGAAGGACAATCCCTTTAATCCAACATTATGTACAATATACATATATTGTGAGCATATACTTAGACATGATTCATAACAGCTGCTTGTGTTTGGTAGATGGACGTGTAAAATGTGGACTAAATACTCACTGGTTTTGCACCATCAAATATGACCTCCTTTCAACCAAAAGAAAAGTAGTAAGATGTTACTGGATCACTTTCTATATTTCTGTGGCAATATTTTGTTCATGAATTGATTTCTGAATATTTTCAAGTAACAGTTGACATTCCATTTTTTACTTCCTAAAAATTACATTGTGTCTATATAGATTTAAGGTTTTGGTGTTCTCAAATTATATATAGCTTATTTTTGGGGAAAGGGAATATATTTTAAACATTTTTGTCTCTTTTTCTTTTCATTAAACAATTATATTTGCATTGCTTAAAGGTTATGTATTAACTGAACTTCTTCTGTTGAGTGTGATATGCTTTGCATACTAATGAAGCATTTTTGCAGAAGTAGATGAAGCTGATAGAAATGCAAAGGCCTGATTGACTAAAATTCATTTTAATTCAATTCATCTTTATTTGTATAGCGCTTTTACAATGTGGATTGTGTCAAAGCAGCTTCACATAGAAGATTATAGTGAATTGAAAATGTCAGTTGAGTTCAGTGTGGTTTAATATTCACTGCTGAGAGTCCAAATACTGAAGAGCAATCCATCGATGCGCAGCTCTACAAGTCCCGAACCATGCAAGCCAGTAGGATAAAACTTCACTTGAAAATTAACTTGAGCTCTGCAGCTAAACTTCCTGTCAGCAGAAATATGTTGAAACTTATGCTTTTAATGTTGTGCAGAAAACTCGTAGAAAAAGAGGACTTATGTATGGGTGCGGCCAATGGAGGACTGGAGAATGATTGACAAGTTTTGAATTCCACTAAACTCCACCTGTTAATTTCAGCTGCCTATAAAAGTTGACGTCAGGAAAATAAATTGGTTGCACACCTTCTGAATGTAACTTTTGCATTGCATTGAGGATAACAGAATTATGTGAATCAAATTATTCATTTGTATCCAAATAAAATTACTAATATTTTTGACATTCAAGAAAAACCTCTCCTGATCTTTTTATTGAACATGCATGGAATTGATTAATTATCCCAGCAATATATAAAAAAAATAGCAAAGGGATTAGAGCAAACATTTTATTTAGTTACACAATGGAGTCATTTTTTTGTTTTTTAATTTTGGTAAAATGTATCTCAAAACACAGATCTTACTGCATATTTATATCTTTAATACTTTTAAACATAACTAATTTAACATTTGCCTTAAGTTAAGAATTATTGTATTATTTTAATAGCATTTGTACAGACAGATATACTGTATTATCATATCTCATTTACATATAAAAATGTTTAAATTAAAAGTCTGTTTGACTTGTAATATTTTACCGAATCAATGGAGTCATGTTTCAACAAAAATTGAGGTAAAATGTATAACAAATCCCAAGTCTGATGCTGAATACGGCAGCAATAATGATGCTGACGAACCATATCAACGACAAAACCCAATTAACTGAAGCAATAATAAGAATATTGTGACAATATCAATGTACAAGTTCAAAGCAGCAAAGATGTACTCTTCTGGACTGATGCTGTATTTGTGCTTTCCTCCCAGTATGAGCTGTGTGTCAATCACCAAGTACTAAAGACAGATACAGAAAAGGAGAAACCGTAAGATAAGGACAGCAGTAAATGGGGACTATTATGCACAAGACAATCAAAGATTGTTAGCAGAACATGATTACACAATATCATGAAGTTCTCCAGATAATGATTATGCATCTATATGTTTCGACAAAACTTAAAAGGGTAAACATGATTAAGAAAGAAGTGCACTTACCACAGAGAAGATCAAAGTTCCCAGCGATGCATAAAAGATGTACAAATACTATGGAACAAAAATGTTAGCTTGTATGAATATATATAGAGGTAAACTCTTTTGATTAGAGGAAATAAAGGTTGATCATTTACCTGGGATCTCAGAATTGCGCAAAGCAATGCAAATGAAAACAGTGTCCAGCTCATTGCCCAGATGCATCCTGAAGCAGCTGTGAAGTCCCACTAAAATAAGCAATGACATGGTTACATGCTTCACACATTTCACATTTTGCAGTCATCACTTAGCTTATTAAAGGAACATTTTTAAAGGCTCATTTTACAAGTCCCCTAGAATTAAACAGTTGAGTTTAGCCATTTTTAATCCATTCAACCCTTCTCCAGGTCTGGTGGAGGCACTTTTAGCTTAGCTTAGCATAAATCATTGAATTGGATTAGACCATTAGCATCTGGCTTTAAAGGTGCAGTAGGTGATTGTTTTCAGAAACATTTTTTGTTGTGCTGCTTGAAAGTCTCTTCACATTTCAATAGTAATGATTAAAGTAAATGATCTAAATGTATTTATATGTATTTTTATATTCTGGGTAAAGTGTAAGACTAATAAATGTTCATCCAATTAAATTTTTTTGGGACGACAATTCCCATAAATCTGATAAGTAGCCCAACCTGTCTGTCAACAAATGTAGATTTGTACATCTGTGCACTCATTCACGCAGATCTGCCGTTTGCGCGTGCACACACGTTTACATGCACACGAGAGAGAGAGAGAGACAGCGGTAAAAACAAATGCTGAATCAAAACTTTAAATTCCTGAATCAGTATTGGAGTTATTTTTGTACGCTGTAGGAAGGATGGCACCATAGCTGAAGTATTTCTTTTAGACAGGTAATGTTATGTTTTAAAACTCTTAGTCATGCAAAGCTTACAGTGCATCCGGAAAGTATTCATAGCGCTTTACTTTTTCTACATTTTTTTAAGTTACAGCCTTATTCCAAAATGGATTAAATTCATTTATTTCCTCAAAATTCTTCACACAATACCCCAAAATGACAATGAGAAAAAAGATTTTTTCAAATTATTGCAAATTTATTAAAAATAAAAAACCTGAAAAATCACATGTACATAAGTATTCACAGCCTTTGCCGTGAAGTGTTTATATAAGGTCGCAGGGTTGACATTGCATGTCAAAGCACAAAGTAATTGTCTGTAGACCTCAGAGACAGGATAGTCTCAAGGCACAAAGCTGGCGAAGGCTACAGAAAAATTTCTGCTGCTCTGAAAGTTCCAATGAGCACAGTGGCCTCTATTAGTAAGTGGAAGATGTTTGGAACCACCAGGACTCTTTCTAGAGCTGGCCGGCCATCTAAGCTGAGTGATCGGGGGAGAAGGGCCTTAGTAAGGGAGGTGATCAATAACCTGATGGTCACTCTGTCTGAGCTTCAGCGTTCTTCTGTGGTGAAAGGAGAACCTTACAGAAAGACAACCATCTGTGCAGCAATCCACCGATCAGGCCTGTATGGTAGAGTGGCCAGACGGAAGCCACTCCCCACCTGGAATTTGCCAAAAGGCATCTGAAGGACTTTTAGACCATAAGAAACAAAATTCTCTGGTCTGATGAGACTAAAATTGAACTCTTTGGAGTGAATGCCAGGTCTTACGTTTGGAGAAAACCAGGCACCGCTCATCACCAGGCTAATACCATCCCTACAGTGAAGCATGGTGGTGGCAGCATCATGCTGTGGGGATGTTTTACAGCAGCAGGAACTGGAAGACTCGTCAGGATAGAGGGAAAGATGAATGCAGCAATGTACAGAGACATCCTGAATGAAAACCTGCTTCAGAGTGCTCTTGACCTCTGACTGGGGCGACGGTTCATCTTCCAGCAGGACAATAACCCAAAGCACACCGCCAAAATATCAATGGAGTGGCTTCACAACAACTCGGTGAATGTCCTTGAGTGGCCCAGCCAGAGCCCAAACCTAAATCCTATTGAACATCTCTGGAGAGATCTGAAAATGGCTGTACAACGTTGCTTCCCATCCAACCGGGTAGAGGTTGAGAGGTACTGCAAAGAGAAATGGGCAAAAATTCCCAAAGACAGGGGTGCCAAGCTTGTGGCATCATATTCAAAAAGACTTAAGGCTGTAATTTCTGCCAAAGGTGCATCAGCAAACCATTGAGTAAAGACTGTGAATACTTATGCATATGGGATTTTTCTGTTTTTTTATTTTTATTAAATTTGCAACAGTTTAAAAAAATCTTTATTCACATTGTCATTATGGGGTATTGTGTGTAGAATTTGAGGAAATAAATGAATTTAATCCATTTAGTAACATAGCTGTAACATAAATAAATGTGGAAAAAGTGAAGTGCTATGAATGCTTTCCGGATGCACTGTATGGAGATTTACTTGTTTTACAAATGGGCTTTATGCAAAGAAGTGTTGTTCAGCCACTGAAATCTTCCAGCAAAGGATTGATGTGACTATTTTCAATTTCATAAAGGACTTTTTACAGCATCAATCATGTAGATTTTTATTTAGTTTAACAACAAAACTTAAGTAAATAGCGTTATTCTGCCTAGCCTGCTTTACTGAAGTTAAGTTGGTTTTATATTCACATAGGTTCATTTTTGAACAGTGACAACCTGTGAAGCGCTCCTTATATTGTTTACCATGCTACTCTGAATATTCGGTCTGAAATAGCATGTAAGTATGGCTTAGTAATAAGTGTAATTCATGCTCGCCACCGGCCAACCACTAAGCGTGCAGTAGTCCCTTTAGGACAAAGCACGTGAGAGAGTATGAAATTGTGCACATTGTAACAGGTTTTGCTTGCTACACAACTGAAAATGTGCTAGATATGATAACAGTTTTTTTGTTCGAAATTGTAGTATTATAAAGTACTATAAAGTTTTCTAGCTGACGAATGAAATGATCTAGTAGTGTACTGTCATCTTTAAGGTGCCGTTTATGATTTCAGGAGGCATGGCTTTGGACGGCAGGGATGGGACTGTGTTTCAAAAATATTATGTTAACCGGTTAGCATTTTAAAGTCTTAATTAAAGTCTTTTCAACGGAAAATGAAACGTTGTGATTTTTAAGCTGATATGGCTAAGAAATACTCTCAGTCTGGCGTAATGTTCAAGGAATTTTGCTGATGTACCATGCCTGCAAAAGAGCTATGATAATATGCAGTGCATGAAAATAGATCATGTAAAAATAGATGGAAATGTAGAAATATAATAGATATAAATGTAGAAATATAATGTGGAAAATAAATCTATAGTTTATTTTCTCCTCCATGAAATCCAAGATGTTTATAACTTTTATAGCTAAATTTCTATTAATGGAAGTAATTAATTGGGGCTCACTGCATTTTTGATGATTCATATTCCACGTTTAAACAGTTTCCAACTTATTCGTAAAAGCCAATCTAACAAATAAGGGTACCCTCTAATAAAAACTTAAGCTGTGTTCACACTTGGCAGGTTTTGTTTGATTAAATCCAAGAAACCAAAACAAACTTTACAGTGGCTGAGAAAGCTCAAACAAGCTGCAAATTAAGAAAACAAATTGCAAATAGTGAAAGACTAACAAACTGAGAAAACATCTTTATCTGTTGGATGACACACAGGCACTGCAAATGTGTACAGAAACAGCCTGCAAATATCACAGACCAAAACAGAAATGTGTCAGGGGACGCCAGAAACTGATGAACACGCCTGCTTCCTGTTTAGAGTTAGGGTTTGTCAATTTTTTAGGTTCCCCAACACATTTCCTTTGTGTTCTGCACTATTTGCAGTCTGTTTCTGTATTTGTGTGTGTTGTGAGAATCTTCTGGTCTCTGTAAATTGCTGTATTAAGATTGCTGGACCACTGAAAAGATGGGTCTTGGACCACTTCCAAACAAAAACGTGATGTCACAAAATGCTGTAATGCTCTATGTAAACCTCTTGCTCATTATTGCAGTTAAATGCAGTTTTTATATAACTATATGTGTATTTGTAATGTTTATTTTTTTCTGAAAAGGTTTAATTGTTTTGCTAAAGAAGACAGCAGGCGTTATATGGATTTTACCTGGCTAAAATATATTGTTCATCATGAATAATGATCTGCACTGAGCCCCAGTCACTTTCATTAGAAGGAGAAAAATGCTTTAACTAAAAGCTTAATTTACTTTGGTAGCAGAAAAAAAATCTTGGCTGGCCTGAGGAGGAGTGAATAATCACTACAGCTTCATATTTGGGTGAACTACTGCTTTATACAATATATGAAGTCAAATGTCACTGCAGTTAGTACTTACTTTAGACTGCAGTGAGAACAAACTCATTGCAAGTGACACCAAAGCTGTTGCACCCACTGCCCAAAGCACCGCTTCTGCTGAATAGTACCTGCGAATAGAAATGACAGATTCTTGTTTTAAGTATTGCTGTCTAACTAAAGTTTTTGTAGAATTGAATTGTAATTTCATGTAACTGAAGCACATTTAAATCAGCTTAAATGATGTTTTTCACTCACACTACCACTGATCCAAGGAGACAACCTTCTGCAATTGTCTGTGTGGGAAGAAAGCACTTAGCATGTGTAGCAAAAGATGACATTCAATGTTTACCATCATTAAATCGGATACTTACAAACAGTCCTAGGAAGATGAAGTTTAAAGGAACTTTCCGGCGTATGTCACCACAACATACGAGCACAATAACCAGAGCAAATGTAACACCCCTGGTGAATTTGAAGCAAACACCAGAGGTCAGTGCCAAATATCAATGGATTCTGTTGAATATAAATGTGTATCATTTAAGACACACGAAACAAAGAAGTGCTCACATCATGGTGTAGGTAAACCAGTATGTGTCTTTCACCCAGTCGCTGAGTGTCTCCCTATAAAAATATAATAAAAAAAAAAAACTTTAAAATGAGACGGATAGTTAGAATAAACACTCGCTGACCACTTTATACACCTTGCTAGAAGTGGTTTGAAACCCATTTTGCCTTCAGAACTGCTTTAAATCTTCATGGCAGAGAAAATCCTCTGGGATTTTTGTCTATATTGATATGATAGCGCAGTGAATTTGAATGTTATCAGTCGATTGAATGGGCGTTATCAGTGGTTATCAGCTGATAGATATGGGCCAGTAGGTGCCTTCTGCGCTACTGGTAGGCTCAGGAGGCTGTTATCAACCATCCACATGGTTAATCAGCTATAAGATATCAAATTTCTGCTCTTCTCGCGTAAATCCACCAGAGGCCCCTCCGATTGACCTGCCCTCCTCCTTCTCTAAACTCAACCATCTGTTTATAAAAAAGCAATCAAAAGCAAATTATTTACTTGTTTGGCTTTTGTCTTACCTGCTTTCTAAAACCGTTCTTCACCGGACTAGAACCCTGTCATCTCTGCCCCACGTCACAAGTCTGCTGACACGGTGAGGCACTGGAGAAACTGGTCACAGCACAAAAGCCATTCATTTGGAGGTAAGCGCGCATATCGCCACGTAGCGGTCGTTTTAAAGATAAAATGCAGGATGAGCCTATGCTGATTATTTATATTATTTATTAAATTTCCCATTAACTGTATTTTATTAACATCTACCTCTACCCCAATCCTAAACCCAACCATCACAGTAATGTAAAAACAGATCTAGATCTGAAGTCTTCTCTAGTATAGCTAGATCATGTGGATGGTTGATATCACCCTTCTGAGTCTACCAGTAGGCCCAAAAGACCCCTACTGGCCCATATCTATCAGCTGATGACCACTAATAACGCCCATTCAATCGACTGATAATATTCGAAGCGGGTGCAGCGCATCAGGCTTTGTTCAGATTTGCCCGTGATGAAAATCTCCTGTTTTAATGCTTTGTTGGAATGACTGTGGAGGTCATTTGAGGATAGTAAACTCACTGACATGTTTAAGAAATGAGTTTTGTGACACAGTGTGTCATCCAGCCATTACAAAATGGGGACGCTGGTCATGAAGGGATGAACATGCTCAGCAATAGTAGTCAGGTTGGCTGTGGGGTTCAAAGAATGAGCAGTTGGCACCAAGAGGCCCAAAGTGTGGCAAGAAAATCTCTCCTTCACTATTACACCAGCAGCAGTCTGAGCCATTGATGTTAGGCAGGATGTATCCATGCTTTCATGTTGTTTACACCAAATTCTGACTAGACCATCATTTTACGTTTTCATTTATATTTACTCATATAGCAGATGCTTTCATTACAAGTGAGTAAAAAAGAAGCTTTTCAAATCAGAATGTTGGAGCAGAAACAAACCCAGGCAATCATATTTTAGTCTTCTTTTGTCCATTTTTGATGAGCATGTGTGAATTCTAGCCTCTGAGTGTAACTTCTGCTGCATCATCTGCTTTAAAGGGCACCTGTCATGCAAAATCAACCTTTTAAGCGGTTTGGACAGAAATGTGTGTTGTGTTTCCACAGTCATATTGGAGTGATATAAAAACAACAAGTCTCTTTTTTTGTAAAATTTCCTGACATTAATATAGGATCCACATCTCTGCAATTTTGAGGCCCGCTGCATTGTGATGTGGCCGTTCGTTCTCCGCCCACCGATTTTGATTGACAGGTGCGTACGCTACCTGACAAAAGTCTTGTTGTCAATTGCAGTTGTAAGAGCAACAAATAATATCTTGGCTTCTAGTTGATCATTTATAAAAGTGGCAGAAGGTAGATTTTTCTGATGAATCATCTGAATCCCAATCATCACAAATACTGCAGGAGACCTATTGGAACCCACAAGTCAAGTTTGGTGAAAGAAAAATCATGGTTTGGGGTTACATTCAGTCTGGAAGCATGCAAAAGATCTATAGAGTGGATGACAACATCAACAGCCTGGTATCAAGACATTTGCTCTGCCCATTACATTACAAACCACACACTGAAAAAAGTGTTTCATTGGATCAAAGTAAAACAATTGCGTCAACTTGTTACACCTAATTACTTTACTTTATATCAACTTAAAAATTTTACTTTGAAAAGAATTAACTAATCATTACTTAGCCAAAGCAAAAAGTATCTTTGAACCAAATCATTTTTTTAAGTTTAATGAAATCTCAAATTATACTTTGTCTTAATGTTTTCTCTTTGTATTAACTTAATTATTTTACTTTACATCTAACTAAATATCCAACCAAATACAATTTAAAATATTAATGTAATATAAAGAAAATTATTTGCTTTCAAAATGTGTATTTTTATTGTGTCTAAGATGAATGACTTCAAGCATTAAACTTTTGACAATTTATTTTGTCATAATGCAACATTTTTTACAATGTGTACAGTACAAATACACACTGTTTAACAGTGTAAACATGACAATTTCTGTCATAAAACATTTCTACAATGTGTATAGTATTGTTATAAAAACATACTGTACAACAGTTTTTAGTATCCATATACAAAGACACTGGATTCAATGTAAATTCACCATAGGAATCAGTAATCATACCACATCTTTTCATGAACAGTCAATTAAAACTGACTACACAAAACCTTTAGAATTCTTTTTCGAGGTTAAAACAAGTTTGGCCAAAAAAAATGGCTTAAAATGGGCAGTGTAAAATTAAACACTTTTTAATAACTCTGTACCAAATTAGCCAACAATAGAAAGAAAAATCTTCACCTTAAGGAAATAGTTTACCTAAAAATAAAACTTTTCTCATAATTGTCATAAAATTTCTTTGAATCTAATTTAAGTTAAATACTTAGAATAGCTTAAGAATGAGTAAACAACGTATGAACTGTCATTTTTTGGTAAACTATTTAACGCTTTAATGACGATGAAGAAAATGAAGAAGTCCAACATCTAAATGAATGTATCATAATCAGAACACTGTAGTTGGGTCAAAGGATACAAATTTACTCCTGCAGCTTTAAAGAGATTTTCTGCACTCTTCAGCACATCTGCTTACTCCTGCAGCTTTGAAGAAAGGTTCCCCACCCTTCGGCTCATCTGCTTACTCTCTATGTTCATCATTATTTTTTGAAAGGTCTCAAAGGTATATTTGAGTCCTTCGGGATATTTTAGGTTCAGTGCATAAATAAGTCCAAACATCATGGCACAGGCACATGCAACAGAAGCCAACTCATTTAGTACTTCCACACCGTCAATGACAATGGAAATGTCCAGTGCACGACTAAGAGCATCACTTTCACGGATCACAAAAAGTGCCATGGTGGTCTTTTCAAATTCACTTGCTGCTTCCTCCCTCTGGTCAGCCTAAAACATACAAGAAAAAAAAGAGTAAATAAGGGATTTTGGGGGAAAAAAACATTTTGTATATATATAAAAAAAAAAAAAAACACTTCTTCATCTGAAAATTTCCTACAAAATTGAGTTAGGTATTTTGTAGTTAGCCATTATGGTGGTCAAAGTAGAGCCCAGATGTCTGTTGCTAACTTTAATTAAAATATCCTCATTTGTGTTCAGTTTAAAAAAATGTGTGTTTTATTACAAGACAACATTTTAATTTTTGGGTGAAGATGTACTTTTACACTCTCTTTGGCTTCAAAAATGCTTTTAACATTTGTACAAACTAACAGCCATCATTTACACGCCCTTTTGTCATTTCATATCTAAATGAAATACTGTCCTCTGCAGAATTTTGAACAGTGTTGGTAACAGCCCCTGTCCACTATTATTGTATTGACACAAAACCAATGCAAGTGAACAGGGGCTCTTAACAACATTCTTCAAAATATATTATTTTGTGTTCTGTGAAAGAAGTCACACAGGCTGATGTGTAAATGATAACACCACTACTTGAACCACTTTAAAGTAATATGTCATTACCAAATCAAAATCCCCCCATGTTTTACTCACCCTCAAGGCTTGAGCAAAGTGGGGAAAAATTGATTTGTTAGTGAAATATAACCAAGTCAAATATGGTTGGAGAAAATTGTAGGAGTTTGCATTGTCCACATTACCTGGTATTCTTTGATCAGACAGCTTGCATCTTCACCAAGGTACATGATCAGGCACTTCAGCAGACACTCTCTTCTGATGTCTATGTCCAGGCTCTAAAAAGGTTCAAGATGTATTGTTTTCATTAGACCAAAACACTATTAATTGATTGCCACAAGCAATTTTGTTTGTATGCAACCAATACCTGATCCATAACTTTAATAGTGTCCTTAGCTTTTTCACGGAGGACTCCACCTTTGCTCCTAATAACCTGGAGAATCTGAGAGCTCTGTCTGTCCAAAGAGGCCAAAAATCTCGACTGTAAAGGTAAGGTCGTAATGCGCAAAAATTCGGCATTAATCTGTAAGAAAGAGAAACAGAAAATAGACTTATGAAAAAAAAAATACTTTGAGAACTAGTTGTAAAAATACATATACACACGAACCATTAAACAATAAAAAGGTATAATTAGGTCATCGAAGACATTTTCAAAAACAGTAATGCTACAACCTCATGGTAAAAACTATAGTATTTCAGGATTATTCTTGTACATTTTAACATTTATCAATGAAATAAATGCTTTTACCTCCTCTTGATGAAAAAGCGCTGGCCATCTTTCTTGCAGTTCTTGAACACTAGGATCGTTTTCCACAATCTCTTGTCTGCGTAAGGTGAACGTCTTTGTCATTTTTTCTCTGATTGTCAATGCATTATTTCTTTTCTTCACTTCCTTTAAAAGTGCCAGCCGCTCAACTTCAAGATTTGCTGATGTCTCTCCAGCAAGAAGGGATGGGATATGATCGGCCTCACCACGTTTAGGTCGTTTAACATTCTTTGCTGGAAAAGCATGGTCTGAAGCTTTGGTTTTCAGAAAATTTACCAAATACTCAGGGCATCCAAGACCTTTCAACTGTGTGCATAGGTTTCCCATCTTCATTTTGAGTCTCTGTGTCCACCCATAACACCCATTGAAGGATCCTTGCTCAGCTAAGCAAGGGTGTTTCTTGATAAGCGTCTCTGAAACTTCACAGAAGTTTACACTGCTGGGATAAGATTTATACTTGTATATCTCATCACAAACCTTCTCCAGAATATCGGATTTCATCTTTGAAGTGAGAGTCAGCCTTGTCCCATTAGCCTTAAAAAGAGCATTCCCTTTCTCTAATTGGAGTTCAGTGTCATAAGAAAAGCGTGGAATATTAAATTCTTTTGGCCACTGTTGATTTCTTGTAGAAACTGTTTGTGAGCGAGGGGGTGAGAGTATGATTGTATCATCAGTGCTGCCAGAGCTAACGGAGGACAGAGCATCATCATTAGACTGGCTCCCATCAATTCTTTGAGCAATGAATAAGTCTTTGTCTGGCAAGGGGATAATCTTCAGAGTGTTAAGACTCTGAAGTTCTCCAGTGTTTGTCAAATTTACAAATACATCCCCAAAATCTTTGTCCTGATACTGTAGTCTGAATCTATCATTTATTCCAAAATCTTTCCTCACTTTTTCAATGAGCTCTTCCATTGATTCGGGAATCCCATCTGGCAAAAGCAACTTTCTTGAATCATCTTGACTCACAATCACCAAAAGCTTGGCAGGTCTTCTTCCTGACATGCTTAAGGATTCTGGAAAAACAGAAAATTAATAAGATTACATACAGAACAAATAATAGATAAATGTCAGACCTTTACATGTTCACTACATCGTGTGCACCTTTCTTAAAATGTATAAACAATTCTAACCTAGAACATGTACATATCTTTTCAGAGCCACCATGCGCCTCCCCCAATTGCGTACTGAAAAAGTACATATGGAATCTGTATATGATGTTCATTTTACCTTGCATCAAGTCTTTTGACAATGAACAGTGGTTTGTCCTGAGAATTTCCAAACGATTGGCTTTGGAGACACCACAATCTTTGCATATCCACATGGAGTTATTTGCCAATGAGAATAGTGAGGTAGAGCATAGGACAGAAAAAGTAAATGAAAAAAATTACTTACATTTTTCATGTCACTGAATTATTTAAAACTTGTCCGAATTGTTGTTCAGCAGTACTCAATCCTACAAAAGACAAAGAGAAATGACAAACTGGCTCACATAAGTAAACAGACACATTCTTTAATGGTGATGTGTTGAATTCTGTTTCCCATACATTTCTCCTCAGTTTTGCGATGCCACTACACAAACTGCGCATCCACATACTGAGAATGGGTGCATGCTTGTTCTGTTTCCACAGTTTACTTTTTTCAAAACCTATTTTATCACTGTTTTAAATATAATTTAATGTTTGGCATGCTTTGCATTACACTATTTTTAAATGTGAGAATTTCAAAATCTGTTAAAAATTAGCCAAACTTTTGCTGCGTGTCTAATTGTGCAATACAGTATGGGTGCTGGCACTGGTTAAAATGCATGTAGAGAAGCTGTCAAAGCGTTTGCTTTAAATGTGTTTCCCTAAAAGGACTATAAAATGACATCAGAATTTTTTTTTTTTGACATTTTACACACACACACACACATATACATTGTACATTTATTCATTATATATATATATATATATATATATATATATATATATATATATATATATATATATATATATATATATATATATATATATATAAATAATGAATAAGTGTACAATGTTTAACATCATAAAGTATTGTTTATGTCTAGATGTAAAACAGAAAACAAAATAATAATTCTAATGTCCCTTCATAATTCTCATAGGGTTAAATGCATTTATTGCAGTAATTTTTACATTCACCAAAGCAATATATTGAAAACATCAGGAAAGCAAACGGCGTTGTCAGCTTCTCTACAACCATTTTGACCGCTGCCAGCACCCATACCTTAAGTGCGCGAATAGACGCGCAACCCGCCGAAAACTGCGGCTACCCTTACTGTGATCTTTCAAAGCACGGCTGGAGTGACCACATTAAAAACACACGTTTACCATACACGCAAACGGAATGAATGCCATGTGTAAGGGCTAAGCTTTATAACAACGTTAAGTCCATAAAAACGTCTGAAGCGTGCGTGCACTTTATACATGGCGGCGCCATGTTAGGTTAAGCTGAGAACATGCATGTTGATGGCGCCGTACGTTAGCGCACAGCATTACCCGAAAGCATTAGCATACCCCAAATAGTCTTTGAAAGTACGCTTCAATATCAATCCGTTTCAATTCAAGCAGTTTACTTGTATTACTATTATTTTATTTCTAATCGGTTTAACATAGTGATGAGGAAAATTTGCAAACCTTCTAGCCGAGTTGAACATTCAAACTAGTAATACTAACATTATGTAAAAAAAAAAAAAACATAATATCTTTATAAAAACATACATGTATAATGTTAATTATACGCCCAGACGTATGTTTAAAACTACTTACCAATTTTCTTGATTCCCGTTTCACCACACCGAGCTCTTCCATGCGGTGTAAAAAAAATGGCTGAAAGCTGAACATCGACAGGCAGGACCAGGGATGACGTTTGAAGTCACGTGACAATTGGAAGCAATATTTTTAATTTAATTTAAAGAATGTTTTTACTTTACATCAACAAGTCTTACTTTTAATTTAAATCAACGCAATTATTTTACATTACACTGATGACTAGACTGAAAATTAAATGTTTTGAGTTAGATCAATTTAAAAAACGTCTTTAGAGTAATGACATGCCTTGTGCACTTTTTACAGTGCAAGAGGAGGTAAATTCTTCAGCAGGATGGTGCTCCTTCTCATACTTCAGCCTCCACATCAAAGTTCCTGAAAGCAAAGGAGGTCAAGGTGCTCCAGGATTGGCCAGCCCAGTCACTAGACATAAACATTATTGAGCATGTCTGGTGTAAGATGGAGGAGGAGGCATTGAAGATGAATCCAAAGAATCTTGATGAACTCTGGGAGTCCTGCAAGAAGGCTATCTTTGCCATTCCAGATGACTTTATTAATAAGTGATTTGAGTCATTGCAGAGATGTATGGATGCAGTTCTTCAAGCTAATGGGAGTCATACACAATATTCATTCTTTTTCCACTGCACCATGACTATATTCTAGACTGTACATTATTTCTGTTAAGTGACAAGAGTTTTGTCTAAGCAAAGTCACACCTTACTGTCCTAAATAAACAATTAAAAATCAAGGCATGATCATATTTTATTTTGGAAAATAAGTGAAATTTAGAGCCGTTTGCCTTTCATATAAGCCACTTCTGATACCAAATGATCAACTGGAAGTCAAGTTGTTATTTGTTGTTTTTAAACTTGGATAGGCGACAAGACTTTTGTCAGGTAGTGTATTAGCTCGTTTCAGTATTAATGCATAAAATTGTGTCCACAAGACAGGATTTGCAACGAAACTGGGATTAAATGATCTTTCCAAACTCTCTGATCAAACTCAAAAAAAGTAAGTGGTAGGCTTTGTATTTTTATAGCATTTTGAACTAAACTTTTAGAGTTATGTAATTAATAACTGCTGAAATCTCCACAGTTGAGTTGTCATTTTGCTGTGTTCATCCTGACATCTAACCCTGGTTATGATATCTTTCTCTGAAAATAAAATGTCCCAAGGATGGGCGTGAAGAACCAGCTCGTTTTCATTTAAAGGCCCAGGCGCAAAAACAGCTACAACTACTTCTGACTCAAAAATGGACATTTTTCACAGGGTATAATAAATGATCTGATTGATATTTTGACACAAAAGCCAAATTTAGAGCCCTTTAAGGTTTGATATTGTATGTTCAGAGATGCTCTTCTGTAGACTTCTGTTGCAACAAGTATATTTTATTTTTTTGAGGCACTGTTGCTTTAATCAGTTTTATCCTTTAACCTTTCTGGCCATTCTCCTTTGGCATTTGACATCAACAAGGCATTTTTGAGCTGCTAAATATTTGAATATCGCAACAATCATATTTATAGTCACTTAAATCACCTTGCTTCCTTATTCTGATGCTCAGTTTCAACTTTCAGATCATCTTCCCTACGTGGCTAAATGCATTAAGATGCTGCGTTTGGCTATTATATTTGCCTTAACAAGCAGTTTAACATTTTTGCCTAATAAAATGGCCACTATAGTGAATATATCTTAAGTCTTTAGGTCTTATGTACACTTCATTATCTGTCCTTTTGCTAATAATTAGTAGGTGTGGCAACATAAATACCAGTCTACTTACCAATAAAGGAAAGCACAGATGATTCCAACAGTTATCAGTAGCTGAACCATAAGTGTCAAGTAGACTTTTCTTATGAAACCTACATGAGGCACATTTACACAACATGTAACATATCTATTTCATAACAAATTGTTTCTTTACTGTTATAAAGCACAGCCAAGTATTTGCAGTTCTTTCATAAGATTTACCTCTTCTTATGGCAGCATCTGAGAAGCAGTTCTCGTTATCAAAGCCCAGGGTGTATTCTGGAGGAGTGTCGTCTGGATTCCCCATATTAACATGTTCAGCAGTGGGGGGCATCATGCCATCGGGAGGCATCATTCCCATCGGTGGATGCCCAGTATTATCTTGTGTTCCATTTGGATATTGCGGATACCCAGCATTACCTTGTGTTGCATTTGGATATTGCGGATACCCAGTATTACCTTGTGTTGGATTTGGATATTGCGGATACCCAGCATTTCCTTGGGTTGGATTTGGATATTGTGGATACCCAGTATTACCTTGTGTTGCATTTGGATATTGCGGATACCCAGCATTTCCTTGGGTTGGATTTGGATATTGTGGGGGGTAATAGGGGCTGTATGGAGGTGGAGCTTGTTCCTTGTTCATCTCGTGTGTCTCAACAAAACTAAATGTTAGTATAGAGAAATTTAATTTAGAAAATCAAGAGTAAACAAACACCCAAAAGTGTGTCTTTTATGAAACATGTAATTCAAACAGACAAATGCTACATATTCCAGAATTGTATCTTGAGTAGCCTGGTGATGATGTATGATTAAGATCTGGTTTAACTTAGCATCTGAAACATTCATAATAATAGATTCTTAAAGTTTTCAATTATAGTATTAAATTTTATTGTAATAATAATTATATTGTAACATTTACTCTGAATGAAACCGTGTCTTACCTTTTGTCTGCCACACTTTGCTTCCTGTTATGAGTTGTAAAGGGCAAAGTCTGTTCTCGATCAGTTTGTCTCCAGAGGGGCAGGACTTTGCCTGGCCCATCAAATCAATACACATTCATGAGAGCCAAGCACACAGGTGGCACTTTGTTTCCCATTTGACAATAAATTTAAACTATTTTACAAGTGACATTATGTGTGTTTACCTCTACTGATATTTGATAGTGATGTTTATATAACTTAAATGCTCAAATTATTTGACCAGGGATTTTGATCTTTAAAGAAGCTGGGTCAGTTGGCATTTCTGTGTGGAGTTTGCATGTTTTCCCCATGTTCGTGTGGGTTTTCTCCAGGTGCTCCGGTTTCCCTCACAGTCCAAAGACAGCCATAGGTGAATTGAATTAGCTAAATTTGCCAAAGTGTATGTGTGTGAAAGAGCGTGTATGGGTGTTTCCCAGTGTTGGGTTGTGGCTGGAAGCGAATCTGCTGCATAAAACATATGCTGGATAAGTTGGCAATTCATTCCGCTGTGGCGACCCCTGATTAATAAAGGGAAGCTGAAAAGAAAATGAATGAATGAATATATTTATCTATGTGCAAGGAATCCCCATTCTCCAATATAAACACATCCAAATAGTTTCTTGTATAAAGACCCAATTTGTACTATAAAATAACAAAATATATCTAAAAGTAATTTTATAATATTTAGAATCTATTGGTTGTTTTTTACATAGTTTCTACCATTTATAGTATTGCATTTATTTATTCGAAATATCTGTGTTTGCACGTTTTCAAGTCAGTTACATTTTGAATCACTTTCCAGAACCTTCTTGCTCCCTGTTCTGCACTGGTGAAATCAACCTTGCCAATCCCATCTGAAGTACAAAATCCATATTGAAGAGACAGTTAAAACTGCACTTAACTGTATCCACTGAAAAAAACACTAACACTTTTTTCTAATCCCACCCTGTTCTAGCAGGTACCTTGCTAATCAATGTCTGAATCATTCATTCATTTCCTTTTCCACTTAGTTTTTTATATTAATCCGGGGTCACCACAGCGAAATGAACCATCAACTTATCCAGCATATGTTTTATGCAGCGGATGGCCTTCAAGCTGCAACCCATCACTGGGAAACACTCTCATTCACACTCATACACTACGGACAATTTTAGCTCACCCAATTAACCTGTACTGCATGTCTTTGGACTGTGGGGGAAACTGGAGCACCTGGAGGAAACCCATGCGAACATGGGGAGAACATGCAAACTCCACACAGAAATGCCAACTGACCCAGCCAAGGCTCGAACCAGCAACCTTCTTGCTGTGAGGCGAAAGCACTACCTACTGCGCCACTGCGTTGCCCCAGTTCTCTTCATAAAGAGACAAAATATGTCTAGACCAAGAAGTCAGCTCAGTCAGTTTAAATGGAGTTTACTGAAGACACAATTCTCCACACCTCCACGAGCTATTGAAAACAGGTCTGAGCCTCCACTGACTTAGGGCACAGAAACATTCATATTTATAAGACCGAAAATCAGTTAATGTTATTTCTACATGCTCTGTTAGGTTAACAGATCAAACATGGCATATTTGGTTTCCAACACAAATTAAAGACATTATCTTTGAATACAACATATTATACATATAGTCATCTCTCAGACTTGATCTAACTTCATCATGCAGACCTACAGCAAGAACTAACCACAAATGATATATTTAACTTAAACATTGCATTGCATATCCTGTAGATGGCGTTAAATATATTGACATCTAAAGGTGCAGGTGTGCTTACCTGAGTCATAAATAAAACATGATGTGCCCATAAGTTCATATGAACGACAAGCAAAAAAACAAAGATCAAGAAAATGTCTATTAATAATTCATTAACTGCTTATTTGTATGTAAATATATCCAAACACCGGCGGATCGGTCCTGTTTAATGAATAATTTATGAGATTCTGCAGCAGTTTTCACAACCACTGCCCATGCAGAACAGCACGTTGGAATTTTCCAAAGGAATATTTGTTCACGTTACTCTTTTCCTGGGGATTTCAGGTTTTTACTTTGACAAACGTTGGTAAAACACGTCCGTAAGGAGTAGTTTGCAATAGCGACGTCTTTAATAAGGCACAAGTTTGTAAGTTGGCCTGTTTTGGTACACACATAGCCAGTCTTCAGGCAAACCGAGGGAGGGGAAGAGCAGAGGGAGGGCGAGAGGAAGAGAGAAGGGGACAAGAGGCGAAGATGGGAGGAGAGAAGAGAGAACCAGAGAGATCCACTGGCCTTCAGCAGAGTGCTTAATATTCAATGACCTATGATCCAAACTCACGCAGGGGACGTCAAAACAACAGTGGTTTAATCATCTCAAAGAAGGAAGCGCAGGGTGAAGTCAACTACTGCTCTTGCACTCGAAGCCAGCGCTTGCTGTCGGCGATTTCCAAACTTTGGCGTTTAACAATTCATTCCCCAAGTCAGGATGGAACGGCGTCTTGTATCGTATGCAAATACGTCTGCTGACGTAGTTGATCATGTGGGTTTTGGCGTAGATCCCCCTGTGATCGCCAATTTTTTTCGGCTGTTGTCTTTAGGATTCGGCAGAATCATTACAATCGCACGCTTCTGTCGGCTGTACACGTGGAAAAGTACGCAATTTTGGACCCTAGCTGGCAATAACATCACATCCCTGCGTTTTCCGTTGGAGGTGGGCAGGTAAGAATGACCGAATTATTTGTGTCGGTTGGAAAATTAGCAAACAAACCTTAAAGTTGCGGGCGTGTTTGTATACACACAATAAGTAGTTGTTTCGTAAAGGGCTGTGAAGTGCTGCTCGTGTCACTTGTTTATTTCAGCCGAACTTTGTTTGTTGTATAGGTATATTGTAGAAAGTGAGCAGCAGAATAACCGCATCGACCTGACCCGATAACCTCAGTTTTAACGTTTCCAGCGCTGTGATTTGGTGTAGCTTGCGGAAAGTTTCGCGGAATGGTTTAAGTTAAGCGCTAATGGGCGCGAGAACATGTCTACTTCTCTGATGTCGAAATAAGCAGCAAAATATGGCTACCAATGTCGACATGGCGTTACGTCGAACCAAGTGATTTTTTTATTCGTGTCTGTTTTACCTCAGTAAAACCTTCTTTTCGACTGTACGCCAAGATCGGAATTCAATTTCGGACTAAGGATGATTAATTCATGCACTTGTATGAAGTGTGCATGGCACGCAACTACTTTGATTTCGGCTTGGTGTCGTATGATGTAGGCAGTGGTGACGCCTTCCACGACCATACTGCATGGCACACGCATCAGACGCGAGCCACATTGCAGCACTGTATTCACATCTGTTATACTTCCCAAAATCGACGCATCTGCACTAGTCAAAGCAGCCCATGTAGTGCATATGCATTTCTAAAAGCTGCATTTGATGCTCGATAAGTGGCGATATGAGTTCTTAATTTAGCCTATCGCGAACAATCTCCGCGAATATTCCTAGGGCACTTCAGGTGATTGGAGTGTGTAGAGCGAACACGTGATATTTGCTTCAGTGAGCAGTCAGATGTGATTTCAAAAGCATTCAAAGTATCTATACTCTGAATCTTCCATCTGTCTGACATTCTGAGCTTGTTTACTGGCAGTGTACGGCCAGCAGATCTTCTCTACTTTTTCAAATTGTTTGATGCTATTGTGAATTCATTGTTGGAATATTTGCCCATTAGAATGAAAGAACAAATAACTGTTTTTTTTATAGGATTCAGAGGTTCTTGAAGTAAAATCAATTGACGAGACACAAGCATCTGTGTGTTGTAGATTTATCAGCGCCTTCTGTGGTGCATTCTGAAATGTTATTGAGGTAAAGTTGGTTTTATATTCACACATTCAGACTTTCTCCTTGATAATATAATTTCAGAAAAGTATTCTTTGCAAATTCCTAATAGTGAAATCATTTTAGCAACCAACAGCTATCAAAGCACAACACTGTTCACAGTCAATTAAATGGTGCTCATGTTGGTTTGGAGTCATATTTACATGTGATTTCAGTTCAAATATTCAAAGTACCATGGTAAACAATATAAGGAGTGTGTCACAAGCCGCCACTGAACGAATGTGCGATTATAAAACCAACTTTACCTCAATTAAAATGTTTCTTTTTCACAATCCGGAGGAACTGTGTTATGAGGAATTCGACTTGGTTATGAAGCTTTCAGTGTGCACAACATATTAACAAAGCAACAAGAATACCGAATTTAAATATGAAAAAACTGATCAATAGATTTGGATTATGTGTAAGAATGTATATAAAATATGCACATATTTACTGTGTGTTGTGAGTGTTTATATGTTGTGGTTAGTCATACCTAGACATATTTCTCCTTTCTTTATAAACTAAAATTACTTACTGTAAAATGCAAAGTTAGATCAGAAGGCCGAATGATTGAAAATCACATTGCTTGCTTTGATTTATTAACTCAGTCCTAATACAATGTTACATCATGGTCAGTTAGTAACAGGTTTTATTTTGTTAATTAATATGAGTAGGTATTTCATATAATCTTCAGAAATGTGCGTTTTCTCTTTTTTTAATCACACTAATTGTAGGAAATTTCTGTTTTTGAAGGTGCCTTCTCCTATTGGGATCACGTTTGGATAAAGTTTCATTAAGGTTTAAGAACTTTTAGTGAAAGGCTTGTATAGCTCCAAGCACCCATACATTTATGTGTGTGTGTGAATGGTCCTAAAACATAAATTATACAGCAGTCAGATTTACCACACCCTAATTCTATTTTAAAAATTCTATCAGACCCTTACACTTTAAAAACTCCTTGTTGCCATAAATATTTAAGCTGAATCAAATTAACCTTATGAGTCCATTGAACGTATGTAATGTTAAAGTGACTTAAAACAGCTTGTGTAACTTATAAAATGAAGTTAGAGCATGATTAACTTAGTTTAATAAGTTACAGGTACCTAAAAACATGCTGTCAGGACTGATTGATCATAATTTTTTTACAGTGTAAGAAAATACTGATTCTTTATTATAAAATTCTGTCCAAGTATTCTGTATTTATGCATTTGGAAACAACTAAACGTTCTCTCGCTGTCTGCAAACCTTTAGCGTTCAGTTTTTGGGACGTTATATGGAAACATGTCTCATTACAAAGCTTTATTCATGGAACTGAGACTGAGACAACTTTTACAAAGTAGTGACACATATCGTCAAAAGTACTAGTCTGTGTCAGTTGCTCTGGTGCAAAATGCGGTTTGTGCCAGGTGACTGGCTGGATTCAAAATGGCTGCCCGCGTTCGTGAAGAGCTGACGTCTTTGAGGAGGTGGTTGCTGCTGCCTCTGCCTCGTAGCTCGTGCTGTCGGTGACTAAGCCGACAGTCGCTGATGTCACAGCCGTGGGTTGGGCTCCCTTGAAAGCTGTGTGTTCTCTGTCGGTGCTGGTGGTCATGACTCCACTGAAAGCAGAGCCTCTTTGTGAGGGAGTCTGGCCTCACATTGAAGCCAGGTTATTTATTAGTCATCACTACCAAAGCTATTAATTTCCTTCTGCGTTCATGTCCTGGAAGAGCGAGTCAGAACTGATGTGCGCTACCAGCTGAAGTTGCAGTTCAAGGCGGCATACTATTCGGCTCTGTTTTCTGCATAATGAGTACAACAAGTCATGATTCATCGCTGTGCATGTCATATATTTTGCAATCACACTTCAGTGATTATAATGCTAGAATGCTTTTGAGTGGCAGTGGAAACAGTCGGGCCTCGGCAGAGTAGATTCTTCCCTTAACAAAAGAAAATAAACAAACACAATCAGTTTGAGAGGGCTGTTTTCTTGATAGGAAACTTTTTCCAGTCGCTTGTGCTGAGCAGCCTCCCTGTTGCCAATTTTCTGCCCTACTTTTGCAGCCGTGACCCAGCTTTTTGGAGGTGTAATGGAGAGACTGCATATAACAACACTGGCCATAATAACAAGCAGCAGAATGGAAGTTTCTGAGTGATCATACTAAAGACTTGATTTATTTGCTCAGGTGTTGTTTAATTAAGGCAGCCACATCTTGAAGGTTGTCAATCCTCAGGTGACTTGAGCTTAATTCATGGTGTGTCTCAGCTGTTGTATACTTTTTAGAGAAGCTGAATTGTTATAGCAGCTGTGAAAGATAAAGGTGTTTGTGATGGATGTGAGATAAAAAAAAGATGTAGGGCCAAAGATGTTGACATTATGTCTTATCAGTCCACTGACCTGCAGCTTATAGTAACGTGAACAGGAAGAATCATTGGACAAAAGAAAAATAAGGGTTCGGCATGTGAGAAGTGTCACTGTTCGTAGTCAGGAGTATGGGCCGGTAAAAGATTCTGACAGTATGATAACCTTAAATAAAAATATCATGGTTTCTCGGTATTGTGTTTACTGCTCTAAAATATATTCTTTTTAAATGTCTGGGTAAAAAACAAAAAAAAATTTCCTTTTAAACACAGTATATTTTATTTTAAGAAACTTTTATTACTTTTATTTTGGAGCAGTAAACATGTCAGGCTAAATAATTTAATTATATTATTGACTTCTGCTTCATTTATTTCAAAAACAGATTTTTTTTTTACAATTTAAAACGGCATCTTTGGATATCTTTTCTGCTGGAGATACTGTTATCCTAAAAATAAAAAAATAAAAAAGTAAATAAAAAATCGGAGGAACGGTTTTGCAGAAATTCTTGACTGTTTTAAAACCTAGACTTTTCCAAACCGCGGTATACCTTGAAAACTATTATCGTCCCATGCCTAGTCAGGAGAGAAAGTGGTGATTTTGACATAAGGGTCAGTATGGCACTTGCTCACTCAGAATGACAATTGGTCTGTACAATCAAATGAGACAGTTTTGATATAAATTTTTTTTTTTTGTTGGAAGAAAAATCCTGTATAGTAACATATGTAAAAGTGAAAAAAGTAATCCTTATTGAATGAGCCCTTCCAGTTTTACGCTTCTATTCTATGGCACAAAAACTAAATAAATTGGTAATTAAAAACTGTCAATATGAACAATCAATCCAGTCCAAGTGCATTCAGGCTGTAAAATATTGTCTATACTCACTGTACCCCCAATCATACCTAAGATCCAGTTTATATTGGTTAAGCTTATAATCGTCATCACAATGCATCTGACTGGCTTAAAATAGGCTTGTACAAGTCTTATTTTAGCTAGTGTGAACACCTGCAGATAAGATATATAAGAATATGTAAATATTATGGTTTATTTTATCAGTGTTTGGTGAAACTACAAAACAAAATGTGGCCCAAAAATCTCTGTCATATACTGTTTATTAGGGCTGAGTGATTACATTGAAATTAAATTGCAAACACAATTAAGCAAAGCTGCGATGGTCATGCACATCTTGTCAGGGAAGCATGGTTGTGGGAACTAGGCATGGGGCGATAACCGTTTTCAAGGTATATTGTGGTTTGGAAAAATCAAGGTTTTAAAACTGCCAAAATTTTCTGTTATACCGTTCCTATGGTATGTGTAAGATTTTATTTTATTTAATTTGTAATTTTTTAAAGTTTTTCAGGACATCATTATCTTCAGCAGAAAAGATCTCCAAAAATCTGTGTTTTTGAAACAAATAAAGACAGCAGAAGTCAAAAATGTATTTGAATTATTTAGCCTGACCTGTTTACTGCTCCAAAATATTAAATATATTAATAAATTACTAAAATATATTGTGTTCAAAGGGGGAAAAAGTTTTTGTTTTTTACCCAGACATTTAAAAAGACTATATTTTAGAGCAGCAATCACAACACCAAGAAACTGTGAAACCGTGATCTTTTTATCCAAAGTTATCATACTGTCAGAATCCTATACTGGTCCATGACTAGTGTGAACCTCCTCTGAAGTCCAGAGAGTGCTCATGTGGAAACTCCAAATAACTACAAACACGAAATTCCCATAGCATTGCATTATAAACAGAAAATGTAACTGCTTTTTTATTGATCATGAATATGGAACCATCGCACAGAATCATTTATTTCAAACACTCAACTGAGTTTAGTTTGGAGGAAAAACACGTTATCAAATGGGGTATTTTCACATGCTATCTGAACTGAACTGTAGTTTACAAACAAGCTACGCAAACAGTTGCCATTATCACTAAGTGTTAAGCGTTAATGATATCATTAATGCTTAATGAAATCATCTGCGATTTTTGAGTGCACCTTTGCAAATCTCATCAGTGAATTCTGTGTAGTAAACGCTGATCTATCTGAAATAGGGGTGTCAAAATTAATCGTTTCTTTGGTGCACCACGATACAGATGGGGACAATTCGATATCTGTTCAGTAATAGATCATAACTGGTTATTATGCACTGACGTCATTTATCCCCTATGCGCGATGTCACGGTAGAATAGTATGGCGAAGGAGGCGAGGGTGAGTAAATAAAACATTCCTACTACTTAAAAAGCAGATCTTTTACTGCCACTGAGGAATGGTAAAGCACAAGCCGCTATTTCACTACTAGGGAGAAATGCTGTAAAACTCCATCTATGCCTCTCTCTCTTTCCCACACACACACACACACACCTAGGGCATTTGACCCGTTGGCATGTTCGTGAGGTAAATTTTCCTCTCCTCTCGGCTGTTAAAGCGATAATTGTGGATCCAGACACAAGCGTGCCTGTGGTGCGAGTTTATTGTATTGTATTTATTCTATTACGGATTACCTGATAACCGCGTATTATGCGCATAGACTGACCCGTGGCTGTTTTTCCTGCGTCACTCATGGGTGAACATCGCTTTCGTTTTTAAAGCCAACCGCAGCCTTTCTGTTGAGCGGGTGAAGACAATAACCAGTCATAGGGGTGTAAAATCTTGCCAGCGCTCAAAAAGCAAGCGAGATAATATTTACATTAGTTTATTTGTTATGAATGCTCGTGCTGTCTTCTGTGCATGCATTGGAGTTTTGTCTAAAACAATCACAAAAAGTGTTTTTTTTTTGAGCAGGTAAAATTAAAGGTACAGTTCATGTATCTGACTGCATGTATTAAAGGACAAAATTGTATTACAAGTAATATATAAATTTAAACATATTTATAGATTAATACAATTTTTTTTCTTTGTGTTGCAAAGAAAAAAATCTAATTATGTATGAAAAGCATCGTCAATGCACCGTGATGCACCGAGATATCGAATTGAACCGAATCGATGGCATGATAATCGTAACCGAACCGTGAGACCAGTTTAGGTTCACACCCCTAATCTGAAAGCACATCTTGAGTTTGTAGAATCGGCTTTACGGACAAAATGTGCATGAAAATACCTTTCAGTTAATCACCAAGCCCTATTGTTTATATGGACTTGATATACAGTAGTCAACATTTGAAGCGGATCAAAAAAGTTTTTCAAAATTATGACAAGAATAGGTATTGTTTATTAGTTTAAGGACAACTTTATAGTTTTGATCCACCTCAAACGTTGAGTACTGTAATTTGGTTTCTATGTGAAACAGTTTTGTTATTGCATTGGGCCAGTTTAGACATTTTCAACATGACACCAAACATTTTGTGTACGATGCGTATCACAACAATTCTTTTTTTTATTTTCAGTTAAAACAAATTGATTTGGTTCATATTTTAGGCCTTTTTTTCTTTCAATCAAAAACCAGTGAAGCTAATTTTTAGCTGTCAGAATTTGCATCCCTATGTTTATCTTGTGTATGTACTGCAAAATTCTGCACTTTGTTGCGTGTAAATGTAGATTTCACCAAGGTCCAATTAATTTAAAATTCTCTGAGACTTGATGACATTTACATAATTGTCTTCTTGCATACAAACAACAATCCGAATGTTTTTTTTTCTCATAGGGGAGGAGCAGTTGGGTGAAAGAAGGGGGGAGAGGAGGAAAACGTGCCTAATAAGACCTTACAGATCCTGTACTCTAAAGGGGGAGGTCGTCATTGACAGGTGGGCCTCTAATTCAAACAGATTTGTGATGATTTCACAGTGAAATGCAGTATAAACTGAGCACAAATGATGTTTGTACGGCAGAGACAGAGCTTGTTTCTAGTGCCCTCATTCATGAGCTTGAATTATTCAGCCATACATGTAGTTAAATAAGTTTTCATCCTGTAAAAGATTTCAGTCTCTGAGAGAGACAGATAATAGCGTATGATGCGCTTGTTCCAATGAAAAGATAAACAGTAGTCAGAGAAGACGGATCATTTTGATGCAAATTATAACTTCAAAGCTCGTCTCAACTGCATGCCTGAGCTGAGTTGAATTTAGCTGCTCTTTATGTCTCTTTCAGACGACTGACTTATTTTTCAGTTTTCTGCCTGTAGTATGTTTTTTTTTTCCCTATGAAACTACTAACAGTTCTGTGTGCGAGATAATATATTTAAAAAGGATATTGAAATAACTTGGTTGAATGCAAAAGAGCCAGTGATGAATCGATATTAAAAAGATGGCTGATACAGATAAATACTCATTATTTTCCTATGATGTCTGACAAGTGATGTTTTGTCTTAACAAATGTAAAATAAATTCTGTGACCTAAATTCTATCATTTTTAAATTTTAATATACAAGATGAAAAGGATATTAATTTCGACATTTGCACTGGTGAAAAGAGTACTGAGAAATCATAATCAAGTAAAAGTACTATTACTTGCTCAAGAATGTATCACAAGTAGAGTAAAAGTATCTGTGGTAAATATTACTCAAAGTATGAGTAAAAAGTAGCCCTTTTTTAAAAGTACTCAAGAGTAGTGAGTATTACGCTGGGAAAGGTTGATGTGTTACATGTAATTTGTGCATATGTGTGTGTAAACGTAACATTCTGTAGTGCATTTAGGGATCGTTTAAGGCCATTTCGGTCATCACAGAGTGAAAATCCGCCATCTCCTCATTAGTGGCATTCTGTTTAAACAGTCTTTGGATCATTGCGTGTAAAGGATCTTCTTGGACACTTTTAATGCTTTCAAACAGTTTGCTGCATGCCTTAATGTAGTTCAGTATGATGCGATTTACTTTCTATATGCCATTTGATTGGTCGGGAATCTCGGGACTGATTTTTCTAATCCCCATAGACAGGAAATAAAGTAGTGACTGCAGGTTGAAGGAAAGTAGTGGAGTAAAAGTACCGATACAGCATTAAAAATGTACTGAAGGGAAAGTAAGTATACATTTTTAAAACTTCTAAGTAAATTACAATCCCTGCGAAAACCTACTCAATTATTGTAGCTTAAGCATTTGTAATTTCTTACGTTACACCACTGGACATTTGCTAAATTTCGATTATTACAGTGTTAATAAATTAAAGGAACACTTTTTTTTTTTTTAAAAATAGACTCAATTTTTTGGCGGGAGCACTTTTTATTAGCTTGGCATAAATCGCTGAATTAGAACCCTATTCCTGTAGATCGACCTTCCTGCAGTTTTCAGTTGCAGCCAAGCGCTCCTCAGGTTCTAATTAATTGGTTCAGGTGTGTTTGATCAGGGTTGGAGCTGAAATCTGCAGGAAGGTCGATCACCAGGAACAGGGTTGGTCAACCATGGAATAGACCATTAGCATCTCTTTAAAAAAATTTAAAAAGGATTTTGAGCGCCTGAAAATAGTCCCTAGTAGGTTAACTAGTTAACAGCTGAAATATCATTGTCCCTGCTCAAGCCATGTATGGCAGCAAATTTCCTTTATCATTACACCAGAATGAGAGTATTAGATCCTAGCCATATTAACCTAGAAAATAACAACTTATTGTTTACTGTGGCTCATAGTACATGAAGTAACAACAGAAGAGTTCAGCTTTAAATAGAAATATTATCAATACACTTTTTTTCAATACTCAATTATTATTATTATTATTATTGTTATTGCTATTTATTTTTTTATGCAAGATACTAATGGTCTAATCTGATTCAATGATTTATGCTAAGCTAAGCTAAAAGTACTTGCGCCATATCCTGAGATTGGCTGAATGGTTTAAGAAATGGCATAACTCAACTGCTTGGCTCTAGGGTTAAAAATAATTGCGAATTTCCCCCCAAAATTGGAGTGTTTCTTTAAATTTAATAAATTTTTTAAATCTGTATTAGACATATGTAATTTAAAAATGATAGAATACAAATAAATATTAAATATGGATTGACATAGACCAGTTAAAACACCATTTAACAATAGCCAAAAAAGCTCCTGGGTAAATAAACATGGTTATGGCACCGTTTCATGGGAAGACAATGGTGAATTATTTTCTTGTTCATCTCACCATGTTGGAATGCTGTTCAGACGAGGAAATGTATAAACAACAAAAGAACGGAGTTCATGCACAGTCAGTTTTCTCCCCATCCCTAAAATGGTTGTGCTGGTGTCAGTGTGGAGTCATGCCGAGCTTTAGATCTTAGTGGGATCTGTGTTATTCAGGCCTCTCGTGTTGTGACTCAAGCTCACAGATGGATGACAGCAGCGATGAGTGTCCAGTGCTATGAGTCTGATCTATTGAGCAAACCAGTTGTCCACCATTTCAGAGGCTTGGGTCTTGGAGTGTGTTAAAATGTTTATTTTTATTTTATTTCATTTCAGACAGTGCAGAAAATATACCATTCTTGTGTGAGCTAGCTGTATGATGTGCTGTTGTGTAAATGTTATCAAGTCATCATATCAATAGTGGCTCTTCAGAATTATTAAAACCTGTTCGACGTTGTTCATTAAAAACATTTGCCGGTAAATGTAGACACACAGTCATGTTAACCAACCGGTGTTACCGGATTAGTGTTTTATTTAACAAAGTATTTCATCCGAGGCTCATAGACGCAGTGCTCAAACATGACCCTGATCTCTTTATCCTCATCGTGACCCTTTCCATCAGCATTTTCATAAGTCTCTGGGACGACAGCAGTCATGTAAGTTAGTGGTCGGCCACAGATTTTGTTTCTTTTGAAGACGCTGTGCACTGCTGAGAGCGGACAGGCCTTTACAGATGGCTTTCGCTGGATTGTCATACCCTCTGTATCTGGTTATTTTGTCAAGATTAACCATGGCTTTTCAAGCATAATAGTGCCCAGTTTCAAACTGATGCTCTGTTGTTTTTATTGGTAATTTATAACAGATCATATGTTCTTTTGAATAATGTTTTGTTTTTGTCCTTTTAGCTCACAGAAAGAGTCCCTGTGTAGCTACGCAAGTCTTTTCACATGAAAAGCGTCCAGTTCGGTGTCCCATTACTTTTTCCTCAAAGCATTAGAGAAACCGTTTTCTCTCTCTCTCTCTCTCTCTCTCTTTTTTTTCCAACATCGAGAACTCCTATTTATTGAGGCTAACTTGCTTACCTAGTGTATTGCTTTACCTGCGTCTAATGTCCAAGGTAACATTTTATTTTATAGCGTTTGCAACTTTCCGTTTAATTATTGCAGTAATCACTAGAGGTTTAATACTATACAAACAAGCTGGTTCAATTCCTATCAATACAGTCGTGTGATGTCAGAAAGCATCAAAACAGCATTTATTTTTGGAGTTTCCTGATAAATTGGTCAGAATCTAAAATATGAATTCGTATAGTCTCTTTTTCAAAGTCACAAAACACAAATTTTCTTTCTATTATTAGATGGACGCGTGCTGTAATATATAGGGATGCTTCGATCAAGATTTTTGCAGCTGATACGGAGTACCAATTTTTTGTCATGGTGATAATAATGCATAAAGCACATTTTCACTCTAGGTATTTAAGAACTTAAGAACCTGACCTAGGAGAATAAATGAAAGATGTTGCATATAATCTCTTATAACCATTAAGTGTGGACTTGTAATGATCAGATTGGATGAAAAAAAAAAATTGGTAAGAAAAATCACTAACAAAGCAATTTGGAAACATTGCAAATGATTGAAGAAGAATTCAACATGTCTCAATGAAGATCAGAGCACGTATTTGATGCATAAGAAGTTAAAAAGCACCTATAAATCCATTACTTCTTACTAAAAGAAAATAGGCCTATAAACCAGTTTTATTTAAATGTTTGTTACAATAAGTTTATTATTAAATATTCAAGTTAAAAATAATTTTTAAGTTTTTTTTTTTTTATATCCTGTATTTTTCCTGCCAGGTTTTAATGAACTTGCAATATTGTTGAAAGCACAGAACTTGTATGTAAAAAGAGTTTGGTTCTAATATGTCCTCTTCTTGTAAACTCGTAAACAAACACTTTTGATCGGTTCATGAGATCGGCCAGTTTAGCAAGTACTGATCGAGTCATGAAATGTGATTTATCTCTGGCCGATCGATCGGAGCATCTCTAGTAATATATTATAGGGCTGGGCAATTTGGCCTAAAATTAAAATCTAGATTAATTGAACATTTTGATCCGATTACGATTAATGAACGATTATTTTAGTTATTTATTTATTTATTTATTTTGCCCTCATAGTTCACCGACAGGTTTTGTACAATACATAAATATGCTCACATATTACAAGTGAGAGATTTTGAATTAAGGGTGCATTGCCTGGTTTTAATTAGTTGAAGGAAACACACACTATCTACTATTTCTGATTATTTATTAAACATCAACACGCTGTAGGGAAAGTAATTGAAAAAATTAACCTGGAAAAATTAGATTAATTATAGGTTCTGAATGTCGATTTTGATTACTTTTTGATTAATCGCCCAGCCCTAATATATTATGTTAAGTTTTATAATAATAAATATAATTTAATAATAATAAAGCTTTAAGCATTAAATCTAAAATAGCATAGATTCAAGAATCGATCTTTGGATTTAACAACAAAAAAAAGAGCCAATTTATTACTTATTCTTAAAATTATATGTACAGTGACACTTCAAGTTAAAGTAGTAAATTGTGTATAAGTCGGCGCCAATGGTGTAGTGGTTAGTGTGTCGACACATGCACTCCGGAGCTCACGGCGACCCGAGTTCGATTCCCGCCTCGAGGTCCAATGCCGATCCTTCCCCTCTCTCTGCTCCCACACTTTCCTGTCAATACTTTCTACTGTCCTGTCAATAAAGCTGAAAACCCCTAAAAAATAATATTAAAAAAAAAAAAAATTGTGTATAATTACATGCAAACCAATTCCTAATGCTATAGAATGTTATTAATGTTACTGGGTACTTAAATGCGTAATTGCATGGTAAAAAAAATGTGTAAATATTACATTTTACAATGGTGCCATAATCACAATAGCTTTGTTGCAAAGCCGTTTTAATGGGTAAATAATGACCTAATTCATAAAAGCTTTATAATCCATCTCATATTTTGTGCAATCCTGTTACTTTGTGTTATTATCTTCTCTTTAGTTTCAACCATGTCAACCTTTTATGACCAAAAACTTAAATATTAATAAATAAAATGAAACTTGGAAATTGTGTAACCAGTCAAGATGAATAACCTTTTGCCTGGAATTAAATTTATTCATGGAAAATTTCAGGAAAGTAATTTGCAACTAGGTGTATATTGTATCTAGGTGTATCAGAATCGAAAAGATACACACATTTTGTTTTCCTTAGCAAGCATAATTAATACATCCACTCATACTGACTGATGACAAATGTATCTGTGTGCACAAGTATACAAATCTAGAATTAATAGGATGAATGCAATCTCTCAGTGCGGGTTTCACCCCGAAAGAACAGGCTCGGCCAAAAATAGGAATGCGGAACGTTCCTCATCTGGATCTCTGTGGAGAAAATCCCTCCCACCTGCTGCTGGGCCGTTTCCATAGCGACGCATGAGTCCAGCTTTTTCAAGGCCCGTCCCTTGGCACCCCAAATCGCTGAAAGCCTGGACACTTACCCAGAGGACTCTGCTTTGAGCGCTGTGTCATTCCTTTACTGTAAAACGACGCCCACACTATCCTCAATTAGACAAGCTAGCTTTCCTCTATTAAAAAGATTTAGTTCTTGTTACTACACAGCCTTGAAATAAAATTTGAGGAGCATTGATTCATTTATTTTTGAGGAGTAAGAGACCTCTGCTACCTCTTCCTAATCTTAGACAGGTGTGTCCACATTTTGAGTGTGAAATTGATGAAGTGGATCTGTACTGCTTGACACTTTTGTCAGTATTGTCATAAAAAATAGCACTCAATGTACATCTGTGCAGCGCTGCAGGCTTCTAGAACCCCATTTGATGAGATTTAAATTAATTCTGCCTCATTCCTAAATTCAGCCCCCCCTACTGTGCTTGACGGTATTAACAGAGCTCAGTCTCCACCCCTTCACAGCGGCTTCGCAGCAACATCCTCTCCTGAAAAAATATGCATGTGAGTCTATACAGGACCACAAATATCTATTGTGTAAAAAACAGTAGTGTTGTACAGAAACTGCTGTTTACGCTGTACTTGCCAAAAAAACATTCCAAAAAAACTCCCAACTTTTGTACTGTAGACCCTTAAGTGTGCATATTGTTTTTTTAAAGAGGCATAGTAGTATCTAAATAGAGCATATTAGGGACTTTAACACTGGGCCAGTGACTTGCAGATTTGACATTTAATTGCCTGGAAATCAGGTGATTGATTAAGTTTAAGTTCAAATTCATTTATTAATAAAGCACATTTAAAAACGGCATCAAGACTGACCAAACTGCAGTACATAGGACAAAGTAAAATAAAACACAAATTATAAAAACATAAAAGTAAGCCAAGAGAAACGACCGGATAAATGTAAAAGTAAAGCACTAGAAGTTACTATTAAAATAATATTAAAAGCCAAGCTAAATGGGTATACTTTTAGGAGTGATTTAAAAGCTTCAGGCTGTTTTACATGAAGTGCAATGTGAAGTCACCATTAAACTGTGATCTCACACAAAACAATTGACTACAGCAAATTCATGCCTGTACATGAGGCAGCACTGCCTGTGCGATTATAGGCATCCTAATCCTGACCTTTTTTTGCTTGCATATGTATCTTGACCTTCTTTTCCATTTGAGCTAAAAGGTTCAAGACACTCTGGAGTACTTTTTTGAGATTTTAACAGCTTTGTGTGTGTTGAGCACAATTTAAGACAATGTTAGCACCTGTTAATTTAATTGTTGGGAATAATGGATCATTGGAGCTTTTATCAGCTAATTATATTTTCCAGGTTTGGTGGGATCAAAAACAGTGACGTAGTGCGAACCTGCTAGCGGAGTTGATGACGCGTCGGTTTCTCATTATTATTCATAGTGGAGTTTTCTTATCCTACTAGAAGACCCTGCTTCTTAATTATTCCTGACAGGACGTGCTTTCCAATGACGAGCTAATATAGACAGACCACAGACCTGCTAAGCTGTGAGACAGCGCACGACACGCAGTATTTAGTCGTTCATGAAGGCTTGTATGTGTATGTTTCCATGATCAACAGAATTTGTTGCATGGCTTTCTCCGCAGTGCTGTCAGGGCCACTGATACAGCAAACCTGTTTGTGGGAAGCAAGCATTTCTGTACGAGAATTGGGGAATGGTGGACTTTGTCTTTTATCAGTTTAGTTTGTTACTATTCAGACACCTCACCTATATCTGTGCTGCTGTGTTTGCACATGTTTAAAATTCTCCAGATTATCGGCAGGGCTAATGGTTGGAATAGACAGGGCAAGAGACCTACTGGACTGCTATGCATTCAGAGCCGGGGATTCAGCAGGAGAGAAGTCCTCCTTATTTATAGTGTTAATATAAACCTGATTATGTTTATATTGATATAACAAATTGTAGTTATATATTACAGCCTATTGTATATGTAACGGCATTAAATTACTTATTGTTTATTTCTTTGCATTTTAACTTTGTAAATTATAAAATCATGCATCTCCTCACATTTTGTATCGTATTTTTTTTCTTCAGCTGCTGAGCCAACTGACAAAAGCCCTTCTTTCTCCCCAGCTCTGTTGGCCATGCCCACTCCTCCCTCTGCTTGCAGTGCTCCACACCCATCTCTGAGCATTTTTGGAAAAAATCAGTAGACTTGAACTGAAAGAGGCAGGTTTCATGGCCCTTTAACTGCCTTGAGACAAAGTTTGGTACTACACCAGAAGCACAAACTGTCATGCTTATGACTTTTTTTATTTTCTCTGCAGTTGCTTGCCATAGGACGTTTTTAAGGGATGATTTAGGATTTTTTTTAATAGTTACTGTGACTTATCAGAATGTTCTGTTCTTAGACACCAAAAATATTAACCACTCAACATCCATTGATGCATAATTTCTTTGCATCTACTAATTCCGAGTTCAGACTGCACAGTTTTCAAAGTAGTTGCGTCACAGATGTTTTCACACCTCATGACTATCTGGGGTAGTGTTCGGTCGCTGCTGTGTTCACACTGCAAACTACGTCTCTCACAATCAAACACATGTGAGAAGTGACATGGAAACAACACAAGGTCACGTACACTGTAAAACCCAAAAAGTTAAGGTAACTCAAACAATTTGAGGAAACCGATTGCAACAAACCATTTAAGTTCAAAAACTGATTCTGATGAGTACTGTAAACTTAATCCATAAACGAAGCAATTTGAGCCCAGTAAAATCCAATGAATGAAGAGAACTCAAACCAACTGAGTACTGTAAAACCCAAGTTAAGGCAACTCAAACGGTTTGAGGAAACCAATTGCTACAAACCATTTGAGTTAAACTAATCTATATGAGTACTGTGAACTTACTCCATTTAAGTTGAAGTAATGATGTATTTAATTAACTCATTACCTTCAACACTGAGTTCAAAACTCTTTTCAAATGAGTAGAATTAACTTTCAGTCAATTTTGAGTTAACTACACTTATTTGCTTTGATAAAGTTGACTGTTGGGTTTACAGTGTAGTAAATCTTTTGTTATTAAATGCATAATGAGAAAGAAGCCTTTAGTGGGGTAGAAAATGTCCTTATTTTACTCACCTGGCTTTTGAAGGCAATTAGCAAATTATTATTATTTTTTCCGACCCGGTTGTGGTATTGCTCAGATGACACGTCAAAAAGATACAAATGCTCCTGCCAAATTTTCACTAGTATTTCCTCCATATCTTGAAAAGAAGCCCTTTTAACTTCTCCCCCAACTTCCCGCTGGCCTGGATCCTGCTCTCTCATTGGCTGTAGGTAATTGTCGATGTTATTTTCAATCAGAACACATTTCACACAGCATGATTTTGAATCGCTGACAGCTCCAGATATTTAGCATGCCAAATATCTCACAGGTGTTGGCGACTCATTGGCTATTCTGTCAGATCACCTTTGATAGTTGTGATTTCAGGCATTTGTCTGTGATTTCTCAACCTGTCTAGTGGCTAACCTGTCTGGCTAGTCAAAATCGGGGCTAAATAACATGCAGTCTGATGTGAGGATGTACATAATGTGCAGTGACGTAAATGATTGAGACACTAGATGGGCAGTATCAGTAGACACTAGCATCTACACTGGTTTTCAAAACTGCTTTCCACCAGTCTCAACTTTTTTTTGCAACTTTATCAGCTCCAGGAACATGATCTACTGCTCAAATATAGCTGGATGCTATATTTGATGGGAAAAAAATGTCACACTGCGCCAAGAAAAAAAATTCCTTGCTATGTCATGCTGCAATTGATGCGAATAACCATATAGGGATGTATTGTTTTGATTCAAGTGCATCATCGCATTGTATATTTCCCACCTTTTAATGAGTTCAATGTGTAAAGGCCTCTAGAGCTAAACTCTGCAGGACAGTGGCCCTCCAGGCACATGTTTGGGCATGCTTGCTATAACCCCTTTTTTGGCATGTTTGCAGGCACTGAGAATATTGTAATAACAATACCTTTGGGGGGAATAAATTAGAGTAGGGTCTAACTCCACTAATGTTAATGATATTAGCTATGTTTACATCCACCTGTTTTTATGCGCATTTTGGAGATGCGCAAAAAAAACTGTTGATGGAAACGATAAGATGCGCATACATTTTGAAAATGTGCATAAAAAACGTATATGCATAACGGAGTAGGATAAACTTTTTATTCGATAAGAAAAGATGTGCTTAAACTACGATGGAAACACTTTTACCGAATAAATTCCAGTATGCGCATTAAAAAAAAAGTCATGTGATGATAAAAGTGTGTGTGAATGGACCAACCAGCAGGCTAAGCACACTGTAAAACATCTGAAATGTTGTTTTGGTCATTCTAAAACACTGTAACCATTTCAGTATTAGTTTTATTATATTATTAATTACCTCCAGAACTGTCAAGAGTGTCTGTGTTCCATGTCTTTAAACACCACCACACGTTCACTGCGCGTCAGCTTACTGTCTTCTGAGTCATTTATTAAATAAAAAAAGATTTCCACAGCTTCTCTTACCACAGTATATTTCATTTTTACTTTATATATTTGACGCCAGTTAATCAGGAAGTGACGATTTTGTTCTCTTTGACTACTTGGATGGAAACGCTACTTTATTCGCACATCTTTTATGTGATATTTCAGTTATGCGCATAAATTTAATTTGCATCTTTGGACGGAAACCTAGCTATTGTATCAGCAGTGCTGTGCTGTTTTCTGGTTCTGAATATTTAGCATTGTAAGCTTTTGTAGGAAGTTTTGTTATCCTGTGCCACACTAACCAAATGATGTTATTGCCAACGTCAGCTTACATCACTTAAGAATTTCTGCAGATGGTACAAATGCCACCAGGAAATTGAACCTTGGGGAAAATTTGGTTCTCAGGGGACTGCCCTGGGGACTAGTTCCTGTAATATCTGGTGCAAAAGCTCCTATTATTACCTAAATCGCACATTTAAAAATGTACCACCCCCGTGATGGCTTTTGTACCTTTCCTGACAGTGTGCCAGCCTAAAATAGTAAAAAAAGTAGGTTCAAGTTAGACTAGGGCGGTATCCAAATTTTTATACGTCAAACCTCCTCCCTATTTTACTTCAGTATAGGCTTGCCACGATAGACGGTGTTACCGGTTTTAAGACGCAACACCGGTGACATTAATGTGAGTTTAAGATAAAAAATCAATAATGAATAGGCTGACAAGAGTGTATCCTGTGTGTATGCGTCTTTTATCGCTAATGCCGCTCTCTTCCAAAACTGAAAGTTGCTTCGTCTGTCTGGCAATATTTCGGTTTTTAATGGAATGAAAAGTTAATTTAGATGAGCCAATATTTAAAAATTGCAGTAAAGTAACTGTGACGTGCGGCCACACATCTAATCTGAGGTCTGATCTCATCTCTCTCTCGCTGTCATCCGGACATTGATACATAGACGCCACACAAGTCAAGTCGCAAAACGGAGGCTGGTACCAGCTGACAGAATAGCTGAAGCCTTTGCAAAATCTGTCAAAATTCAGCACTGAAATAAACAGGCATAAATGTCTTTGAGCCAAAAAGTCTGTCTGTAAGATATCTGTAAAAACGCAATCAGAGCTAATGTTATGTAGAAGCTGTGTAGCCTAATAATTATATTAATTCTAATAAAATGAAAACCAAAATCAACAATTTTGTGCATTTTTCGTTTGATAAAAAATATACACAAACAAAATAAAATCAAAGGGTAACTCGTTTGTATTAATGTGTAATAATATTAATAAAAATATGCTAAGCCTATTTCTGCTCAACGGTTATTTACGCTGCCAATAGGCAAGCCATTCAAAAAATATTATTTAACTGTGTACTGAGTTATAATGTATATTTTACAATAAAAACTAAATGGAGCATGTCTCGCTGTGATTTAAAAATGCAATTCATAACACACCAGAGCTGTAGGCCTATAGTCTATCTATGCAGTGTGTAAACTTACAGGGAGGTGTTGGTCAATAGTCATACTGTGCACCACGTTATTAAACTCCAATATCTCTGAGGGAGATTATGTTACCCGATATTGACTTGAGAGATTTTAAAAATAAAAGGCATTTTAAAAAAAGGAACAACACGCGAGCGCGCGTGAGAGCCTAATGCCGGCATCAATATAACCAAAAGCAATATCATATCGTTCTAAATATTCCATTAACAATACTTATCGAAATATTTATACATTTACATGATGTTTATTGAGATTGTGTGGCTGTCTGATCTTTACAGAAGCTGTAAACTGACACGTGTGCGGTGACCGCAGTTATGTTCAGCTCTGATGAGGCGCTTTTGTTTAGCCTGTAGTCTTTAGATTTTTTACATAATGTTCCATTACTTCAAATTTCTTTCATTTTCTTTATTTATAGTTTATATATAAATTGAGTGCTAGCTTGTTTAGCTGTGATCATTATGCAAGATCATATTTCATATTCGGTTTATTCTTCAGTAGCCTATAGATTCGTTAATAATGTATTTTATAAACGGATTGTTTATAAGGACTAGGCTATTAATATATAATACATTAGGCTAATTAATATATTAAGACATTGAAGTCAGGTAGGACAACAAAAGACAACCAAAGTAGGTTCCCCCTGTTGGCAAAAAGTTTCTATGCGTGTGCGCAATCTGAGAGAGTGTTCAGCACGATGGGGAACATAGTGAGCCCCACAAGATCCCATCAGAGATGGTCAACATGTTGGGTTTCCTGGCAAAGAACATGTAGACTGCACTGTTAATAAATGCCAATTTGCAGTGTTTATGTTTATTTATTTGTTTATTTTTAAGATTGCTGACTTGTCATTTTTGTAGCCTAATGTTATTTTGCATTTTTCCAAAAGATTTATCGTTATGTTAATAAAAGTTCTGTGTTTAATAAATGTGATTTATTTTTATTTTTTTTAGTAGTTTGACGTGGAATTGCCAGTTCCTGCAAAACTGAAAGTGAAAGTATAATACGCATGCATTTATAAGCTATTTAAAAGCAGAAAAAAAGAGGAAACCCCCACCCCCACTGTAATACCGGTACTACCGGTGTTGTCACATGTCGATTAACTGGTGGGGAAATTTCCTCATCGTCACAATCCTAATTCAGTATACGCTATTACCGTGCATAATAAAAAAAAATTATGATGTAAGGCTCAGACAGCATCACCAAACTGTTGGCTTGTGCCTAAACCATTCAGAAACTGAATACCGTATATGCGACCTTAGGTTCGCGGTCACCTGTTTGTTACACAAATTGCAAATTGTCTTGTTCGTATTAGAGATCTGCGCGCTGTCTGTATAAACACACACACACATAGACGCACAGCACCACGTGCTCTCTCATTCACACACAGAGTGCACCAAACAAGCGCCACACAGCATCGGATACGCGCGTGCTCGCTTGCTTGGGAGTGATTATTGTTAGACCGCACGCTCCCGTTGAAATTACACCAGATTTACCGACCGCTCCCGCGCTTTATTCAGAAATTTATACTCGCACCGCAAGAAATCTGGTCAGGTCCCGCGGTACAGCAGCGTGAATGCAGACTTCTAGTTCGTATTTGCCACGTCTCCTTTCTTGCGAAACCCGAAATACTGCCAAACTGCAGAGGTTATGTTCTTTTACGAGACCAGGTCACTTGGCTCGACTCGCCATCTTACCTCACCTCTCTCTCGCCTCCACACTGTCCCGTGGTGATAATCATGCATACGCATTTTTAGGCATTAAATAAATAATATTTAATACTTGTCTCCTATATAAGTGCATTGTTTTTTATGACGGTATAACAGTATTGAAACTGAGACCGTTGCTATTTTTAGATCCCGTGGTATACCATATTACCGTATAACCGCCCAAGCCTAGTTCAAGTGGATTTCTTTTCGTTTTCATTTTAGATTTCTTTTAGCACCATCTTAACAATAAGTGCACAGAAACATTTTTTTTTTCTTGTCAATAAATGCTATTGAGACTCAAAGGCAAGTAATAATTCTTTTTCTCTGTCTTTATGTAGTTTCCTGCTGCTTTATTGGCTGCAAGCCCTTGGCAAACACTTAAAATTCAGAGTGTGCATGAGTGTTTTCCTTTATTCTTTATGATTTTCAAGAGGTAATAAATGTACTGGTTGGTTGATGCAATCATCCCCCTCCTTCAGTATAGTTGCATATTCTCTTATTTATTATTTAAAAGCACAACCTTGTTTTTACCAAAGATGAAACTAGTTGTGTTCATCTGTATCGCTGAAAGAAAATTGTGATGAATACAATTTTATTTTCCTTCTCAATTAATATGAGGTTATAGAAGCAGTTATTATAATTCAATGGTGTGTAAAAATAAGAGAAAAAAATCTGTGAACTTTGGTTGTCCTTTTGTTGACCTTAGCAGTTTCAAGAAAGAAAAAAATAATAGCCGAGGTTACATTATACTAGTGCTCTCACAGTGAGTTGAGGCTGTGATATGAGATGCTCAGGGTCCCATCCATATTTAATCAGTCTCCAATGTACTGAGATCTGCTGAGGCCACCACAGGCCTGAGGAAGGCTATTATTGGACTGGACAAGTTCAGCGTAGCACAGGATGTTTTTGCCCCTCCCAACTGGACTGACCACCATATTGCTGATGCCTCTAATACAGTGCACTAGGGCTAAAGGCTTTCATGCAGGAGCTGTAACACCTCAGCTTAATTTTTAATAAGGTTATTTAGTCCTCTGTGGTGATTTTCACATTAAATTAAGCTGTGTTGGAGCTGAAGTGACAATGAACTGTGATTTTTAAGAAGCTGATGCCCTTTGTGTTGATGGACATCCATATAATCACATTGAAAAAACGTACGTAGCTGATCAATAATGTGTTCATTATTTCATTTAGACAGAGAACAGTGAAAAACAATGCATATTCATATGAAGTGTGTAATGCAGACCCAACATACAACATCCTAAAACTGAAAAGTTTTTGCACACCACACATTACATCCGGCATCCATGGATAGCATGGATTATTGCACTATTCACTTGCACTATTCACAAGTGTTCCCAAGTTTAACCATATACAAAATTCTGACAAGGGACATGCATATTGTAAGTTAAAAGACACCTTGTTTGTGGCCAGTGTCTGACCCATTTAAGCATGCCAGTGATCACAGTACATGTATGATTCATACCTCATTACACTAACTGTAATGAATGAGAAAGTAGTCTTGCGAAACGAGTCAGTTATGCTTAATTTTGTTTCATTCTAAATATTCTTTCTTCTTTTTTTTTTTTAATTAGACTGCGTGGTCTGGGATGAAGTCTCATGAAGTCTTTCATTGGAGCTGACGTTCACAGTCAGCGAAATCATCCTTTACCGGTCCTCCAGCAGACAAAGACCTGCCCATTGCCCATCAACATAGTCCCTCTGCACTGCACTGTTTTACTCCCTGACCATGGCTAGTCGAAGAAAGTCTACAACACCCTGCATGATCCGACCTGATGACTTGGTGCCTGCAGATGATCCAGAAGAAACTGATTCTTGTGTTGATGGTGCAGAAGAGAATGGATCATCACATGTATCTTCTAGTGAGGAATGGACGGATAGGAAGAGTTCTGTGAACTCTATGCAGGAAACAGCAGAGCTGGAGAAACCTGAAGTAAAAACACGTCCACAGAGAAAACTCCAGGGAGGTTACGAATGCAAATACTGTCCCTTTTCCACACAAAACCTCAACGAGTTTAAAGATCATGTCGATTCCAACCATCCCAATGTTATACTCAACCCACTGTACTTGTGTGCGGTATGCAATTTCAACACAAAAAAGTTTGATTCTTTGACAGAACACAATGAGAAGTGCCATCCTGGGGAGAGCAACTTCAAGTTCAAGAGAATCAAACTGAACAGTCAGACCATTCTGGAACAGACAATCGAAGGTTCAAACTGTGCAGTCATTTATGATACAACCAGCCCTCAGTCAGGAGAGGACTTTGCTGCCTTTCCTCTGAGCAAATCCACTACTATTAAGCTGGGTAAGCCTAAAGCAGACAGTTTACGGTTGCAAGATGAGAGTCCATTGGACAAACTTGCTCAAGATCTGCCGAAAAAGCAAATTACTGCAGTGAATGTGAATGGGACTGTAATCATCCCAGATGCAACACTTAAGGATGGGTTTTCTCATATAATGCCGTCCTTGCAACGGCCACCCAACTACAACTTAGTACCAAAAATTGCTGTCCCCTTGAACACTTCAAAGTACAACCCCTCACTGGATGATAACTTGACCCTCATCACGTCTTTCAACAAGTTTCCATACCCTACCCAAGCAGAGCTCTCTTGGCTCACTGCAGCCTCTAAACATCCTGAAGAACAAATTAAAGTGTGGTTCACTACCCAACGGCTAAAACAAGGTATCAGTTGGTCTCCTGAGGAGGTTGAGGAAGCTCGAAAAAAGATGTTCAATGGAACGATTCAGCCCGTTCAACAGGCATTCACTGTCTTGCCTGCACAGTTATCTCAGTCCACTAAAGCTTCACAGCCCCTTATCCAAACCGTCCCTTGCCATGTTCTTGGACAATCTGGCCTAGTGTTGGCACCAGTTGCCAATGGCTCAACTGCAACCAGTGCTTCTCTTGCACTATCAGTTGCAAATCAAATAGCACAGGGTGTCAAGAGGCCCCACACAGCACCACTAGTCGCCCCAGAGATAAAGAGGCCTTCGATAATCCAGTCCGTTCAGAGTACTCCCAAGTCTGTGTCTCCGACACCAAGCTTTTCTTCAGATAGTGAGAAAACCCCTGATCAGATCAGAGAGCTGACCGCCAGCTATGCTCAGTGCCAGTTTCCTGATGATGAAGAAGTGTATCGTCTCATCGAGACAACTGGCCTCTCCTGGGGAGAGATCAAAAAATGGTTCAGTGATCAGCGCCATGGAAACCATAAGGCAGTGCAGCAGATTAAAACGGACCTTTCTTCGAAGGACAGCCAACCGCATAAGCCTGTTGCCACACAATTTCCACTACTAGAGAGAGTCAAAGGCAAATCCTCTGAGCAAATGAAAAAGTTAGAAGAGAGTTTCCAAAGGACTAGCTTTCCGACCCAGGCTGAGATGGAGCATCTTGTGGCAGATACCAGGCTCTCCAAAAATGAAATCAACTGCTGGTTTACGGAGCGGCGTGCACTACGAGACAACCTGGAGCAAGCCTTGCTTAACTCGATGGGCTCAAAAAGGCTGGAGCATCACCTTCCAAGGGGGTCATTGAATGGATTTCATGAGCAGGACGGCAGAGTCAGGGACTCACCGCTTCCCATTCTTGCATCCCCAACGTGTCCAGAGGCCATAGATAGCAAGTCTCTCTGCCTTCTTAAAGACATGTTTGCACAAACCCAGTGGCCATCACCAGAAGAGTACAACCAACTAGAAGTCCAAACAGGGTTAGCACGTACAGAAATTGTCCGCTGGTTTAAGGACAACAGATCTGCTCTGAAGAATGGAACCTTAGATTGGATGGAGCAATTTCAAAGTCTTAGCAGCAAGAGACCCAATGGACAAAACAGCTCACTGGCCTCAGAGCAGGCTCAGAATGTCCTACAAAGGCACTTTCAAGATTCAAAGGTACAAAAGGGGGATGGTTTTGAGAAGCTTGCAGAGCAGTCAAAATTAACCAACCAGGATATAGTTGAATGGTTCACCAGTAAACTGGGCCACAACATGCCTGATATCAGCAAGAGTAAGGACCAACATGGACAGGCAAACATGGATGGCAAGAAGTGGGTTTCCTTGGCAGCTGACATTGATGGTAAAGACTTTGATGCACAGAAGGTGGGCCGAGACCTTGAAGTGCTGTCGGCAGAGCACAGAGTGACTGGATGAAGTTATAAAGGTAATTGCTTTTATTTAGTTTTATGTTCACTAGATATTTGAATGGAGAAGGGACAAGAGAGAAAAGCTTTCCCAGAGTAATAGCTGCTTCTTGTGATAATGTAGCAGATGTGGCTAGAAGACAGCCGGAATGTCTGCAGTCTGTAATTTAGCCTTTAGATAAACAGCTTGGCAGCTAAAGAGAGGGCAGAGCCCAAATTCTGTATTAGTTGGGAGGAGGGCAGTGTGTCAATTTTGGATTTTCTTTCAAACCTTCATCCATAATTCATATGAGTCAAGTGGCATTTGTTGCTTCTTTTGTTGCAGAAGGAAACAGGCTGCTATGACTGATCTAGGCGGGCCTGATGATTAAGGAATGACTTCGGTCATCGTATATGGAACCAATGATCTCATATCTGGACTCTGAGATTATCAGATGTGAGATGGACTAGGAGCATCTGTGAAACACTGTCCAGAGAGTGACCATGGAGTGCCAAAGTTTGACTGCTATGTTGTTAGAATTATGTTTATTTTATAAAAGGGCCCTTGTACATATTTTTTTCTGTACTTCAACAGATTTGTAAAATTTTTTGAAGATGAGACTTTTGTTACGTTTATAATAGGAGTCCTAAGACATTTCCCTTGACCCTTATAATGGAATGTTCAATCATTTTTGTGAGAGGACACAAAACCAACCCACCTGCTGGTGAAGCTGGTAAAACACAATGTGGTCCATGATGGCACTTAATATTTCAAGTGGACACATACAAGCGGTGCTTCAGTAAAAACCATCTCATTCCAGAAAACGAGGTGATATTATGGACTTTTTTTCGTTTTGGACCATGAACACATTGCCTGCACTCTCATACTGTACCTTATCGCCAAGGGGACAGAGCCACATGGTGGACATAATCATAATAAACTGAAATCAATACAATACAGTGATGCACAGCACATGTTTATTTGTAGTTCTAGGCTAATGTTTGGCAATATTACAGTAACTGCAAAATTATCCTTATCATGTTGGCTTTTCCTGGTATCCAAGGCGTAGTTCCATTTTCACTACTCAGCTGTGAACTGCTTTCAGCTCGCTTAAGTGTATTTCTTTTTCCTGCAGCTGCTTTAGTGTCATGTTCAGACATGTATCAGGAATACTGTACTGCTACCAAGAATCCTGCTTGCTCTTTATAAGAACCAGTCTGCTGTAATTTAATAAAACACAACTGATTGAAAGGCTGGTCCGAGTCTTACTGTTTACACAGCACTGCCAAAGTCAAAATGCAAACTGCAAAGCTCGGATTCATTACAAGTTGCTAACTTTCTTACATTGTTGCAAAATTGAAATGCAATATTAAGGCGCCTGGATCCTGAGTGTGTCCCTCAAGACACTGAAATCAAAGTACTGAGCTGCGGTTATTTGTTGCATTGATCATTAAATGTAAACTGAACATTTTAGTAAAGCTTGTGGATTAAAACAGTATTCATCTTTATTTAACAAGGATTTTGGCAAGAAGTCACTGTTTAACTTTGATGTGACTTTCACACCATTACATAGCATATGAACATAAAGGTATCTGGATTTTATAAAGCACCTTTATCAAAACAATGTGTTGAGGGATGTAATAGAATATTAAATCAATGTGTCACAGTGCATATTATGATATTATAGCACTGAAAGGCCATAAATATAACTACCAGTGTACAAATCATTACAAAACTTAAGTTTCTGGTTTGGGAAAACTGACTGCATGTTTATGTATCACAAGGTAATTGTTAACTTAATCGTCATTAATAGGTGAAAAGTGCATGGCAGTTTACTGTAAATTGACTGATAAACTGTACTCAAGCCTGGCATCTAAATGTATAAAACAAACCAACAGACATATGCATCTAAATGTATAAAACAGACTGAAATATGCACAGCAATTTCATCTGCATGTTCTGATTGGTAATTTTGTTAATTCACAAATATTAAAGCACAAGCAATGCTTAAGACAAATTACATAAAAATTTAACCTAATCAATTTAGACAAATGAGGCAATAAAAAAAAAAAAATGATTGAAAATCAATAACCAATTCCTAAACAACCATGCTAACAAACGATCTACAAGGAGCCATAAAGAAAAAGATCAGCTACATCTGACTGAGCAAGTAAAATGAAGCTTATGTACTCTGATTGATGCGGTCATATTATGGGAAACACGATCAAAGTCCCCTGAATTTCCTACCTACACCAACTCTGCTACAGCGCATATTTCTGCAGAGCTTCTGTACACACTGCGAAACTCAATAACAGTGTGATATGACATCAAGAATAAGAGGAAAATGTGTAAATGCTGGAACAGAGCCCTCGTCGCTTTCCCAGAAGAAAAGCAACAAACACAAACAAACCCTCAAAACATATAAAATCCATATTTTGCAGCATTGATGTTAGAAGTTTCTGTATTTATCCACTGATGCAAGAGTCAAAAGGCTTCAGTCGTCGCCCAGTCGAAAACCGTGACCCCAATTATGGCGTCCACCACCTCCCCCTCCACCACCTCCTCCAGCCTGCTCCTGAGGCATGGGTCTCCTGCTTGGGGGAACGCCAAATCCAGACACTCCACCTCGTCGATTTGGAAACATCTGGTAGCTGAGAGGAAACATGAAATGACAGGTAGATTGTGAAAATAGAGCAGAAAAAGAGCCAGTTACAGAATAAATCTGTTAACAGTCAACGTAGATGCTCACACTGAAGTCACTTTTAAAAAGTCACGAAATGATGTTGAAAGTCATATATATGTCCCACCAGTGTTGGGCAAGCTACTTGAAAAATGTAGTGAGCTAACCTATTAGCTACTCTACCTAAAATGTAGCTTAACTACATTAAAAGCCACCCTCTGGGAAATTTAGCAAGCTAAGCTAAAAGCTACTTGGAAAAAGTAGCTTAGCTACATCCAAGCTATTTTTGCAATTATTTTTAAATCGAAGCAACTTAAATCCAAGTCAATCATATCTTAGAGAACAATAAAACTGTCAATGAAACATAAGAGGTATAACTGCTCAGTTCACTTATTAACTGTAAATAATATGCTGTACTAAACAGACGCAAAGTATAGAACCGCAAAATACTGTAGTAAAGGGAAATATTTAGAAATAAGCATTATATTGTGTATATATATTTACAACTCTTCATTAATAAATTACACTACATAATGTATAGTATCATTAGTAACTATCGTGAACTAATAGTAATTACCACAGTATATTTTAGCCTTTATGACAGTAAACTATCTCTCTATACATAAATTTATACACACACACACACACACACACACACACACACACACACACACACACACACACATACATATATATATATATACACATACATACATATATACATACATATATATATATATATACATACATACATATATACATATATATATACATATATATACATACATATATACATATATATACATACATATATACATATACATATACATACATACATACATACATATACATATACATACATACATACATACATACATACATACATACATACATACATACATACATACATACATACATACATACATACATATATATATATATATATATATATATATATATATATATATATATATATACATATATACACACACCCCAACAAATGCAAGTACTTCTCTATTGTGTAGTTCAAAAACATTATAGTAGGTACTAAGTATTTTTTGAGCACAGCATCAAAATTGTACGTTATTGCATCTTAACATGTACTTCTCAAGGTATAGTCACGAGGAATCCTGCTTGAGAAATAACTCCTCTCCCTCAGTCATCTTTCCATCAAGCAAATTTCTTGTGTTAGCCTAATTGGTTGGCGACGTCACCAATCAGAGCGAGAGGTGGCAGTAACGCACCGAAAAGTTTGTTTTCAACCAGCGTATAACAGGAAGAAATCGTCATTCTCGCCATCATATGGATTTACTTTCATCAGATAGACACCAGCCTAACAACTCCGTGAATGTCGGTGCCGTCACTGATCAGCGATCGGTAAATGTAGCTTGTGTCGACACTACTGCGCTACTTGACTAAAAAAAATAGCTTTGAAACTGAAAAGCTATTTGATTTAGAAAATCAAAGCGCTACAGCGCGACGCTACTGAGAAATGTAGTTAAGCTAGTAGCGTCACTACTTGTAGCGATGCTACTGCACAACACTGTGTCCCACATTGCTAAAACACTATTAGGATACATATATTTAGGTAACAAGTGAAAATTGGTTGTTTTTGCGTTGTTTTAAACAAATTCGTTCTTCCGTTTTAAAAAGAAATTTTGAAAGGTCACGGCGATGAGATCATTGTGTAAATTCCAGCGTAGAGATTGGCTGTCTGTACCCGCCGTTACAAAGTGACGCCATTGAGTTTTCAGCACATCTGTTTATTTAGTGACGACAAAGACTTGATTTGAACCAATCAACGCGCTCTATTGTGAACGCGATGCAGCTTCATTAATATGCATGATATAGCTTCAAAGACTCCTTTTACCTGTTACAGTGTTCAGAGAGACGCCACGTTGTGTTGCCAACCATAATTAAAACAAGTACAAGAATTGTTTGCAGATATGATTCGTCAGCGTTGCGTTTTGAATGTGCCGCAATGAAGGTTTTGTTTCTATTTCCCGGCGATGAGAGCACAGCTCGCATGTGGATCCACATGGGTGGATTACAGTGGTCTGCTAACACGTCACAAAAATGTTTGTAAGGAACATTTTTTACCCGAGAGCTTTTCCAATCTGAAATGGTGAAATCCGGATTTGCCACTCGTCTTATTTTATAAAAAGATGCAGTTCTAGTTGGTGTTGATTGTCCCGTCTCTACAGATTTGGTAAGTGTGCGATCAATGTTCTTTATGTTTATTCAGATGGCAAAGTTAGTTGGTAACTTCAGCAGTACTCTTTCAGTTTTTAAAGACATACCTTAGTCAAAATGATTTAGCTACTAAGTTTACAGTGATATCACTACAATATTATGGACTGAAAATCCTCCACTTCCACACAGCTCTCAGATCTGCTGTAAATGCTGATTCCGAATCACTCTCCATCTCCACTGCATCTGTGTTTGTGTTGCTTCTGTGAAAATCAACTGTTGTGCACGTAATGAAACTCCCCTTTTCATGCAAACCCTTCCCGCTTTCGCCGCTCAAGACTCCCACCTAAACAAAGCTGGACTCAACTGCTTTAGTACTGGATTAAAAACTAGTAAAGTCTTAGTGTAGCTTTTCTTATTCAAATACTTTTCTCAATACCACAATTTTTATATGAAGCCCAAAAGACCATTGCCTATGAATAAATGTTTAGTTATAGATACAAAAATGCATTTAGGATGGATTTAATCATTATTATTTTTCCATTCAGCTATGGGTAAAAAATAAAATAAAATAAAATGTAAAACATCATAAATAATTCTCAGACACATAATACAGCACTTAAACTCACAGGAACTGTGGGGTGGAGAGGAAGGAGCGACCGCCCAAATCCATGGGATATTTGAACATCAGAAAGAAGTACAGATGGCCAACCAAGTTTCCGATCAGCTCATTGACAACACTGAAGAGAGAAATGATTATAGTTACAATCGTTTTGTGACTGTGAGGACTCCTAATTAGGCAACATTTATACCAAATGACTGAAAATGAATCTATGTGGGTTCTTACGAGCCACCGATGATATAGTTGAATCCCAGGATGACCCAGGGGAGATAACAAGCCTGTGTTAGTGTGAACAATAAAAGGGTTCAGAGTGAAGCACTAAAACACATTGGTACAACATACTAAAAACATACTGGGACCAACTGAACACCTTGAATCTGGTCCCGAACCAGAACGATACAATCATGTCACGATTCAACTGAGCCCAGACATACAGAACAGACATGATCAAAGGGATCATCAGAAGCTGCAAAAGAAAAATAAAGGACATTTTTAAAAAGCATAATAGAACTTCTCACAAAAAAGATGCTTTTAAATGTCATTCAATGCTCCTTTAAAAAATAATATTCACATCACAAAAAGCTTGATTAACAAGAAGAATGCTCATAAATGTCATCTGATGAAGTAACACAATGATTCAGACGTTTTGTTTTTTTAAATAATGTGCTTCAAAATCATTAATCAAAATACTATTTAATGATTTAAGTGATGTAAGGGTGATGATGTTTGATTTAATGATAGAGGTTTTTAAAAAAATTGATCATCAGAAATGTCTTTTGAACAGCAGATCGGCATATTATAGTTATTTCTGAAGCATGGTGTGACACTGAACAATGAAAAAATGGCTGTTAAATATTGCCATTCTAGCAATTAATTGCATTATAAAATACACTCACTGGCCACTTTATTAGGTACACCTTACTAGTACCGGGTTGGACCACTTTTTGCCTTCAGAACTGCCATAATCCTTTGTGGCATTTGAGTACAGTGAACTCATTGTAATGTTCAAGAAACCAGTTTGAGATGATTCACGCTTTATGACATGGTGCGTTATCCTGATGGACATGGTCAGCAACAATACTCAGGTAGGCTGTGGCACTGACACGATGCTCAATTGGTACTAATGGGCTCCAAGTGTACCAAGAAAATTTGAGTTTGAGTTACTGTTGCCTTTCTATCAGCTCGAACCAGTCTGGCCATTCTTCTCTGACCTCTGGCATCAACAAGGCTCTTTTTCGGACCATTCTCTGTAAACCCTAGAGATGGTTGTGTGAAAATCCCAGTAGATCAGCAGTTTCTGAAATACTCAGACCAGCCTGTCTGGCACCAACAACCATGTCACATTCAAAGTCACTTAAATCCCCTTTATTCCCCATTCTGATGCTCGATTTGAACTGCAGCAGATCGTCTTGACCATGGCTACATGCATGGAGCTGCTGCCATGTGATTGGCTGATTAGAAATTTGCGTTAATGAGCAGCTGGACAGGTGTACCTAATAAAGTGGCCGGTAAGTGTACATTCAAATAAAGAGATCTTTTAAATTGTAACAATATATCACTATGTTGCTATTTTTAAACTGTATTTTCTTATCATGCAGCACTTATGAAAACACGCAGTAATAAATCTATTTTGTGTGCGTCAATTTTAAATACTAGCTAAAATACAGTGGATGATTCAGATATATTAATATATATAAAACTTACCTGCATGTCCATCATTAAGCCCGTTATCTGGATCATAAATATTAAAGATGGATAAAAGCTGTGAAGTGAATGTAACTCATAGAAAATCTTTTGCTTGTTCAGTAGAACGTTTAAACCATGAAAACCACATCCTCAGGGAATATTATATCTTTAATGCAGTATACGAAAATGCTGAATTCAGCACATCTCATTCACAGTTAATGTAGGCATTCACTGCACAGAAGCAAATCATTTCATGACACTGAATAATCACTTGTTTGCTCTGCACTGAATGACACATTTAATCTTTTAAAATATTACAGTATGGTGTGTGTGTGCGTGTGTGTGCAGTGCAAAAAGGATACAACAATGCAAATCCAGTTGAACAGAAGCATGAACATGTAATCTGCAGGTCTTCCATCAAAAGCCCCTGTGAAAGAGAGAAAAATGAAAAATCACATCCCAAGCTAATTATTTCAATTACTCTTACTAAAGATGCTGTATACTGAGGTAAATGTTACAAGGGAATTAAAAATAAATAAAACAAGAATCCAAATCACCAGAAGCCCAATTTGGGGGTTTGCAGGAAAGTCACATGACCAGCTGAATATTTTATTTTGATAATCCTCTTATTACTGGACATTTTCACTCATGGAATTAATCGTGACTGTGATTATAGCATTTTTTACAACAGCATCAGTGAAAAGTTATGTCAGTATGTTGATTTTGTCAGAATAAAAGTCTATTCACACCAAAAAGAGTAACTGTAATGTTAACCATATTACTTTACATTCACTTTAAACAATACACATTATACATTGAGCATGTTGTTGCCTGCTGATTTGAAGCGATAGTTCACCAAAAACTAAAAGTTCTGTCCTCATTTACTCATACTTCAGTTGTAAAAAGCTGTTTGAGAATCTTCTGTTGAAAAAAAAAAAAAAAAAAAAAAAAATGTTGGTCTCCGTTGACTTCCATAGTAGGAAAAACAACCAATGGAAGTCAATAGTGAGCGGATTCTAACATTCTTCAAAATCTCTTCTTTTGTGTTCAATAGGGTAAAAAAAACTCGAAAGGTTTTGAACCACTTGAGAAAATAATGAGTAAATGTTTATTTTTGGGTGAACTACTCCTTTAAATGCTCAGGCACGTTAATGTCAAGTGAATTATAATAGTGTTAAACTGTTCATCAGCTGGAAAAATATTATTTCAATTATCTATATAGTTGCGGAGTGGACTTTTAAAACAATAAATCACTGCTATGCAAGGGCCATAACTATGAATGTTTGTTCTAATTCTATAAGCAAATCAAGTTCACAGAACAGCAATTAGGATAATGACACAGAAATGACTGCAGAACTATTTTTATAGCATTTATGATTTTTATTTCAAAATGCTCATATAACTGCCCTGTATTGATGTGGTTATTATTTTAAGACAAAGAAGTTACCCGTTTCAAGCCTCGATGAGTACTGGTAGAGGAAATACAAATTAACCAAGTAGAGAAAACCTGTCCCTGGACCAACCGGGAAATACAACGTTGCAGTAATCGGTCTCCATATCTGTTGAAAGAGCACATGAAAATGATTAATGATTTGACCCTACTGAAAGTACTGAAGCATCAAAGTAGATATTGATGGTTTTTTAATACACACACACAAATATAGTTATATGACAATTATATCTAAAGTATAGGCTGTTGTGTTTTATCTGCAAAGTATACTTGATTGAATCAGCAAGAACAATATTCATAAAGCCTAAATAACATAATTATTTTTGACTACATGGATATGCTGTTGTTCTGAAACAAGATTTTTCAATATATATTTTTTTTAAGAACAACCCCTTTCCCAACAATTTAACCCCTTACAGAAGAGGGAATAAATAAAAAATGATGATAATTAAATTTTTTTTTTAATAAAATAAGAAAAATAATACAAAATAAATAAACAAAACAAAACCCTGCCATCATAAATACTTTTCAGGGGATACATTTGTACATCAAGTTACATTGTGTTACATTGTAGTTACCGCAGATTACATTGGTGATAGGTTAAGTAACCTCTAAATGTACATATCTAAATATGTTGTAATACTTTTCCACCTCTTCAGAAAAATATCAGTCTTCATTTGTAGACATGCAGTTATTTTTTCCATTACATAGACCTATGTCTCTGCATCCCCTGAGCCACGTTTGGAGAACCTTCTTCCATCCAATGTACTGTTATCATTTTTTTGCAACCAGTAATAATATCCTTAGTACAAACCTTGTTTCTTTATTAAACATGTCTTTGGACAGTGCTCCCAATAAGCACACAACTGGATCAAGGGGTATTTCTATATCTAATACCTTACCTATTTCTTTTTTAACATTTCTCCAAAATTGTTGAATTTTAGGGCAGTCACAAAAAAATGTGGAAATGATCTCCAATTTTACCACATTTTCTCCAACACAAAGCAACAGATGATCATTTTACCCATGTAGAAATTACAAAAGGAGTATTAAAGTTCCTCGTTTTTACTTTCCAATCAAATTCTGAAACAAATCTTCCATCCATCTATCTATAGGATGTGTATATATATATGTATTTGTATACATATAAGATGCTCCAATTGATCAGCATTGGCCGATAATCACATTTTATGACTCGCTCGATAATTGCCAATCTGGCCGATCACATGAACCGATCGCAAGTGTTTGTTTACAGGTTTACACACAAAGGAAGATTAACTTCAAATATCAAATATGCACTCTTAACTTTTTCTTCATTGATGCACAGAATTCTTCTTCCATCATTTGCAATGTTTCCAAATTGCATTGGTAGTCATTTTTCTAACCAAATTTTTTTAGCTATTATTTTCTGTGAAGCTGCTTCTGACCATAATGTGTCCACACTAAATGGTTATAAGAGGCGTGTTTAAGGGATTATAAGCAACATCCTTCATTTATTCTCTTCGGTAAGGCCAGATCTCCACTTAAGCATCACACTTAAGTGGGAAAATGTGCTTGATGCAATGTTAAAGTTACATGAAAAGGTAAGCATCAGAATCGGTATCGGCCGATCACCATGACGAGGAATCGGTACTCGGTATTGGCTCCCCAAAATCCTGATTGGAGCATCTCTAATATATTATAAATATGCTGCAGATATATATATATAATCTAAACTATCTAATAACTATAATAATATTAATAATTATTATATAAATGAATAATAAACATTTCAACTTTTTTCTACATTTGGTTATTGAGGTAATTGCTAGATTCACAAATAAAATAAACCTATACATAGAAAAAAAAAAAAAATATATATATATTAGAACTATTTGCAGAGACTGTGGATTTAAATGAAGAAAGATGCAATAATGTTTAGATTCTTGCACAAAAGATTTAGCTTCAAAAGTCCTCAATATATCATCAGAAGACATGGTTATTAATCTGGCTTTTGCCTGTATGTTTTTTGACTCTAAAGGTGGCAGTTGAATTGCATTTTATAAATCACCCAGGAGTTTCAGTTTCAGCTACAACCCTTCTTTAACGCTCTACTCAGGAAAAAAAAAAAGTCACCTACATCTTACATAGCCTGAGGGTGGCATAAATTAACAGCAAATTTTCACATTAAGCTGAACTCAATCCCTTAAAGTAGAAATCAAAAACAGCCACTGAAAATATACTCGAGCCAGCACGATTTGTATGCAATCACCAGCACCGCCTGAAAGTTCAGATAAAATGGAGTGGCTTCCATGCTTGCACTGCAGATTTGATTCCCCACACATTCTGAAGTCATTATTACCCATATGCCCGAGCACAACTGCAGCTATTACACCAGACACAAACTGACACTCATCTGGCCTGTTATCCAGATTTGCTCCGTAATTCCCAGACTAGAAAAAAAAAACTAGGTCAGTAAACAACAAACACACAACCCTGCACATTTTTTAAAACTCTCCAGTGTTTAATTTGCCCTCAGCAAATGACTGCACATGCACACATTATCCCTCTCTGTATTCTCCGTCTGTCTCGTCCTCCTCCCTCACTTCTAGTTCTTTCTCTCCTCCCTCTTCTGAGCTAGCAGGGATTTTGGGTCGGTCTGGAGGACTGTGAATCCGCTGAGCAGCAATGCTTTGATGTTGGCGTCTGAAGCGGCTCTGCGGTAGTCAGGCAGCGCAGCGGCCTCTGCAGCAGAAAACACGCAGACTCGCTAGTGTGTGGAGAGAGAGAGGTGACCTCTGTGGACTGCAGCGCACAGAGAAGTGGGTTAAAAAGCACAGCAGGGTTGGTATGCCGTGAGAGGACGGGGAGAGCTTTATTTGGCAGCTTCTCGCCAGCTAAATGATTCTGCACTGTAAAACAGAAGAAGCTTGTACTGACAGGAAAGAGGTCATGAATTGTTAGCCACTAGCCAGCAGACGGGAGTTGTGTCTTAATAGCAGCACGAGTGGATAAATCACAGAAAATCTGTATAAAAAAGAGCTCAACCTTTAAGTGGCTAAATTATAACCAAAATTGCAGCTACAAAAAAAAGAAAAAAAAAAAAGAAAGAAGAATCATCGCTGGTTAATTATCCATTAGCAGAGGTCAAATGCTCGGTGTCTGAATTTTCAGTGCATCATTTAGAAAGATGTGTCATGGAAACAGAATAAAAGCATTAATGATGCCATTTGCAAACCATATCAGCCCATAAATGTCAGTAAAATCTCACTGTTTAGGACATAGTGACATTTGATAAATGTAAACACCACAAACGTTACCAGATAGTGTAAGGTGGGTAAGCAAATTCAGTATAACATTTATTTTAGAGGATTTTCTTCTTCAGAAATGGTGTATTAATCCACTTACAGTTGAAGTCAGAATTATTAGCCCCCCTGTCTATTTTTTTCCCCAATTTCTGTTTAACAGAGGGAAGATTTCTTCAACACATTTCTAAACATAATAGTTTTATAACTCATCTCTAATAACTGATTTATTTTATCTTTGCCATGATGACAGTAAATAATATTTGACTAGATATTTTTCAAGACACTTTTATACAGCTTAAAGTGACATTTAAAGGCTTAACTAGGTTAATTAGGTTAACTAGGCAGGTTAGGGCAATTAGGCAAGTTATTGTATAACGATGGTTTGTTCTGTAGACTATCGAAAAAAATATATAGCTTAAAGGGGTTAATAATTTTGACCTTAAAATGGTTTTAAAAATGTAAAAAACTGCTTTTATTCTAGCTGATATAAAACAAAAAAGACTTTCTCTAGAAGAAAAAATATTTATCAGACATATTGTGAAAATTTCTTTGCCCTGTTAAACATCATTTGGGAAATATTTAAAAAAGAAACAAGAAAAATCAAAGGGGGCTAATAATTCTGACTTCAACTGTATATGGTGGCTGTTTAAAAGAGTGACTATTAATATTTTAGATCAGTGGTTCTTCAAGCCCCCATTTCCAGCACAATATTCAGTGCCTGACTCCATATATGGCAAGATATTTCTGCAGTGATTATTTCAAAGTTTTTAATATTGCAGTGATACAATTTATTCACATTAATTAAATTCGCTAAAAAATTAATGAACCGCTTTTTTGGTATTCCGTTTTATTCTGTATTGCAAAATTATGTGAACTTGAAAACAGTGTAAAGAAAACTAAAAAGAACAATGCTTTCAGTTCTTGATTTAAACTTGACTGATTTCAGTTCATTGTTTATTTTTACAGCTTAAATTACATAATCATACTGGAGGGGGAGAATAGGATTTCATATGCATAAAATTATGCAGCAAATATGTTAATTTTTTTTTGTAATGTACAATTTGCATTATGTAATCATATCATCATTAACCATTTCATTCAAAATTTAACTCAATTTATTTTATTGTTTTTTACTTATATTTTCCACACAAACCTACAGTTTAAAAACTTTTCTGAAGGAAGCGTCCATAACCTATACCAGGGGTTCCCAAACTTTTCAGCCTGTGACCCCCAAAATAATAATGCCAGTGACTCCCAACCCCCAGATTTCTTGGAGGTGGTTATGAATATAAAACGCTGTGCACACAACAATAGGCCTATATAAACATGATGAGCATACTGACAACACAAAAAAGTGCAACAGTCTAACAATCATATAATTTATATATTCGTTTATTAGTTTGTTTAATTTAATATTAACCTCACCTAAAGAGACTGGTGGGCACAACGTTTTCAGCACAAGTATATTCTTGGTTTAATTTTGGAAACCACCAGTCAGAGATCATTCTCAGTGTTCAGTTGTGTCCTGTATTTATTGTTTATGTATTTGATTGCCATAAAGGTGTCAGAAAGGTTAACCTGGTGCTATAAAATCAATCTGCTGCAGCTGACGGCTTTTCATTTGCATGTTGTTTTTATTTTATGTAACTATTAACTAATATTTTTATCTTCTGTGGGTTATGGATAAATATGGTCATTCTAATAGTTTAATAACATTTATTTGACTTTTAGAAATCACTAAGACTCTGTCATTGTCAACTCTGGGAACCACTGAGCTATACTGCATTTAACATGAACACGTGCTACAACAGGTGCACACAGTTTGGTGAAATAATGGATACAAATGTTTCTAACAAAGTTTCATAACGCCGTTTTTCACCGTTACCCCACAAACAAATAGCTTTGCGCCACCTGGTGGAAACTGCTGAAACTCAAAACACTAAATAATCAGGCTTGTTCTCAGACAATAAATGAATCTCTACAATTGTTCAAACATGATTTTTTTCCGTTTTCTTCAATTAAGACATTATATTACTAACAACAGCACAACACTTGTTAAAAATTGTGAGATATCTTCTATTGAGAGGTTATTATTTTTATCATCAGGAAAGATGTCTGTAGGTCGATTTTATGGGTCTGTATGTTCAATCCCATCTCCTGATATACAAAGAATAAAACCAAATGGGAGGAAGAGTTTGATACTGATATTGAATGAGGAAACACGGGATGATATTTGGTCTAATGCTAAGAAAGTATCTGTTTGTACACGTACAAGAGAAATACAATATAAAATGATACATAGAAAACACTAAATATCAGATTTCTGATTAATAATCAATGTGACTCATTTGGCATATTCTAATTTGGCATAATAAATAAGGTAAGAATATTTGAATATATATTTATTCTAGAACATCTCACTGCAGAGGGAAGCAGTGCTCGTGTAACTCAAAATTCAATCTGGCAGCCTATGAAAAGCCTACTGTCCCGGAAGTAGCCTAGTAGACGCGTAGTTGACTCTCATTGGTTAGCACAAACCAGGCGGGGGCGCGCTCAATATTCTGTATTTTTGTCTTATTTAGCTACTATTGATTTAAACTGCGTTTTCAACATAATGGTTTACCTCAAGTATAAACATTTAATAGTGAGGAACAGATGACAGCGGGTTGAAGCATGAACACCACAGCCCACTCTGTTACTATTGCGCTCAATCACTCAATATCTAATAAACTATACACATATTTTCCCCGAATAACTTTACCCAACATTTATACTTCGAAATACACAGCAAAACTAGTATAGCCGAAACTATTATGCGCAGTGTAACATTACAAAGACTTGAACTAAACCGGACTGTTGACTTTCTAGACAGCATTAACCAGCAGTTCACTATGTATACAGCACAGTTCAGCCCTTGTGTGGGCATCAGTGTAGCGCTACTGCAGTGTGGGGCCTACAAGGCCTTGTCATCGCTGCTGTTGTATTAACTTTCTGTATTGCTTAATGTCATTTCAACCTACCTGAAACTTATGAAAGAACGCTTCTGGCCATAACACGAGGTACATAGGACTGATTAATCCCAGCTTTCCTATTAGTGGCAAAGCAATGGAGCCAGCAAACCAGTATCGAGTGATGAAAGGGATGTTTTTAAACCAGTCCCCGATATCCGACATCTTGCCATATGACTGGAAACCCTGTAGATTCTCTGTCGTTTCTCCGCAGATGCTAATTTACAAAAAGAGCAGGTGCAACACACGAATCTGTGGTCACAACGCAGAAATGCTGTTTCAGTCCTCTTCTATTTTGGTTACGCACTCCTTTCCGTTTAGTTTACATGACGTGGCCGCGCACAGACGCGTCCTCGTTGCGATTTTCCGTTAAATTTGACTGTCAAATTAATAGCCATGCAAAAAAAATTAAAAAATAATTTTATTATGTAAACTTAAGCTTTTTATAATATGTGTGTTATTACCTTAATACGGTTTTATTCACAAACGCTTCAACAGTTATATGATTGCAGTGTGCATTTTTACGAAATCGAGGTCTTTTATATTGACTTTTCGAAAGCGGAAACAGCCTCTTTGCGGCGCTACTTTTGGCGGAGGAAGGGTTAGCATCTATTTTATTTTATGTTTTATGTTTAATGACAGATAATTACTATATGTGTGATCAAAAACATTAAAAAAACTAAATTATATCGCTTAGCACATAGGTCATTAAGTTGTTACGTTTTGTAAGAGATAGGTAAAACTTTATTCTAATTATAAAACTCCTATTTAACTTTACTCATTGTTTTTATCTGTATGGTTTGTGTCACCATTTTTTTAATAATAATTTTCCCCATACAATAAACGTGAAGGGTAAATAAGGCTGGAAGTTAATGTTGAATTTGTGTTTGTCTGTTTAGTCGTGCAGAGATGTCTCTCAGTTCAGTGAACTCCACCTTGTCCAATCTCAAGTCCTGTCAAGCAGATGTTGAAGATTATATGGATATGGTGTCCGACGTTGCGCTGGGAATAGTCGAAGCACAAGGTGAGCAACCAACGTTTAGCTAAACATATTTTAGAAAAGTAGACCCTAACGTTAAAATAGTTTTTATAGATACATAAAACAAACAAGCAAAACACACAATTTGATAGCTAAATGTACTTTATTCATGCAATCCTCAGATCCCATCCAAAATATTTCAAACATGAAATGTTTGATAAACATTACCGGTCAAAAGTTTGGGGTCAGTTTTATTTGAATTTTTTTTATTTTTTTTTAAAGAAAATATTCTGTTCGTCAAGGCAGCATTTATTAAATATAAAGTAATTGTTAAATTGTTAAATGTTTATTCAAGTTTTAAATGACTGCTTTCTTATTGTATGTAGTTTCAAATTAAATTATTACTTAAGTCATAATTGCTTTTATTATTATTACCATTAATAATAATAATAATAATAATAATAATTAATATTAGAGTGATTTCTGAAGGATCATGAACTCTGAAGACTAGAGTAATGAAGCTGAAAATTAATCTTTAAAATCACTGGAATAAATTATTAAATGAAAGAAGAAACTACAGGGTTCAACGCTAAGAATTTTTTCTAGTGGTCCGATTGGGCCAATGATTCAGATTTTTACTTGCCCTGGCAAAATTTTTACTGGCCCCTCACACAAAAAAGCAGAGGCTTTAAAAGCTATTTTTAGCCACATATTTTAAATAAAAGTTAACTGACAGCAAATTGTGCAAAACATCACGCCGTGTTGTTCCCACATAAATGTCTGCTTCCAAGACGTTAGAAACAGACATTTTCTTTTACCCTTATAGTTTGATGTTGCCGCCATGTTGCCATCACTTCACTGTACTGGTTGTTATCAGGTTACAGTAAAAAAGTAGCATGCTCAAAACATCAAATCAGATAAGAGAAACCAAAAAGCAATATGGTGTTTACGACACCACAGAGAAGGTAGCATTTAAAGACTTAAAAGCACAAAATGTCAAATGCGCGCAATTGACAAATATTCACAGGCAAATTATACTTAGTGACAAGGCAGCACTGTCCCGATTGGGCCAGTAATGATCCTGGCTACTGTCCCAAGCCTCTCTCACGCTGGCCCCGGGCCATCGGGCAGTCCTTATTGTTGAGCCCTAAACTACTTTTGAACAGTTATTTTATAGTGCAATAACATTTCACAATTTTACAATTTGTACTGTATTTTTAATGAAATGAATGCAGCCTTGGTGAGCAGGAGGAGCTTATTTTAAAACATTTAATAATCCTACTGACCCTAAACTTTTGACTGGTAGTGCATTTTTTAAAATTTCCTAATAAAAAAAAAAGGTTTATTTCATTGTTTTATTGTATAAATGAAGTCTTGCTAAGCATAAGAATCTTCTTTCAAAACATTGTACTGACCCCAGACTGTTGAACAGTGGTGTATTAATAATAACATTGCAGTAGCTTATACATCAGTGCACACTGCTTGTGAATGTGCACAATATACTGACACTGAGGAGAAAAAACATGAATAAAGTTGTTTTTTTGTTTTGTTTTAATGTGCACATAAAAGTATTCTCATAGCTTTTCAGATATAACCACTGAAGGAATATGTATTTAGGATGTTTTTGGTTACAATTCAGGAACCTTGCTGTCTGTGGAGGATGAGAGTGCTCTCCGATTTCACCTAAAATATCTTAATTTGCTTTCTGAAAACTGAGTAATTAATAACATAATTTCATTTTTGGATCTACTACTGAAGGATATACAAGGCTGTTATGTTGAGTTTGTTTATGTCTGTGTTCAGTCATTCAGAGATGAGACATTATACTGACCACAGACTGTTGAACAGTACTGTATAATGTATATTATTTACAAGAAAATAATATACATTATTAATAATAATATTGGGGGTGACGCAGTGGCGCAGTAGGTAGTGCTTTCGCCTCACAGCAAGAACGTCGCTGGTTCGAACCTCGGCTGGGTCAGGTTCGAATCTCGGCTGGGTCAGTTGGCGTTCCTGTGTGGAGTTTGCATGTTCTCCCTGCGTCCGCGTGGGTTTCCTCCGTGTGCTCCGGTTTCCCCCACAGTCTAAAGACATGTGGTACAGGTGAATTGTGTAGGCTAAACTGTCCGTAGTGTATGAGTGTGAATGAGTGCTGGGATGTTTCCCAGAGATGGGTTGCGGCTGGAAGGGCATCCGCTGCGTAAAAATGTGCTAGATGAGTTGGCGGTTCATTCCGCTGTGGCAACCCCAGATTAATAAAGGGACTAAGCCGACAAGAAAATGAATGAATGAAAAATAATTTGGGGGTAGGTTATAGATCAGTGCACAGTACTTATGAATGTGCACAATATACTGACACATGAGAAAAAACATGCTTTATAATGCTTTAATGTGCGCATAAATGTATTATCATAGCTTTTCAGCTATAACCACTGCAGGAATATGTATTGAGGATGTTTTTTTTGTAACAATTCGGGAACCTTGCTGTCTGTGGAGGATGAGAGAGCTCTCCGATTTCACCTAAAATATCTTAATTTGTGTAATTAATAACATCATTTTAATTTTTGGGTCAACTAACCCTTTAAGGTTTTTTATTTCAGGTATGGAAAACAGCCCGTCTCTGAAGAAACTGGGGGAGATGATTATGGAGTGCTCCAGACTAGACAGTGAAATCAACTGTTTAGTGGCGTCTGTTAATGAAATGACTGCTCAGGTCTGTCTTATCTGACTAAAATCTTTCCACATTTACCAGCCAAGCCAGCGGGATGACTGTCTCTCACTTGTTCTGTAGGTCAGACATGAACCTCCAGAGGCCATGGTTAATCTGAGAAGCTCTGTGAAGGACCGCTTCACTGAGCTGATCGCTGGAGTTTTCAGATTCAGACCTGCGAAGGCACAGCAAGGTGGTTGCTTTCAAAGAGACGGTCAGGAAATATGCCATGCAAGGTCGGAAACCCAAATGACCACAACATGTTTTCAAATGACCCTGTATTTTACACATCACAATAATTCTAAATAAGTCTAAGTCATTAAGTCTAATAAGTGTGTGTGTGTGTGTGTGTGTGTGTGTGTGTGTGTGTGTGTGTGTGTGTGTGTGTGTGTGTGTGGTGTGTGTGTGTGTGTGTGTGTGTTTGCATATACAACAGCTCAGAATCCTGCAGAGAATGAAGAGGAAGAGCTGGATGAGGACATTGCTGTAACACAGAGCCAGACTAACTTCATCTGCCCTCTCACGCAGGTACACACCAGCAGTGTTTCGTGTGATTAAATACAAAGAGAACAAATAAGAAACAGGAATGCTATGTTATTTTAATGTATTCATTTATTTTACCATATCTTGTCCTGACAGGTTGAGATGGTCAATCCAGTGAAAAACAAGAAATGCAATCATTACTATGACCAAGAGGCGGTGCTTGAAATGATTAAGAACAAGCACAGAAATAGGAAGAAATTCCGGTATGTAACCACTGCGCACTTCTGTCTTCATGGCATCCTAAATGAGTGTACAAATGCATGCAGGCTGTTTTAATATTAAAAAACAAAGCAGCGCTCTTAGATAGTGCCTTTTTTACTTTTAGATGATATACCCATTCACAACTAGCAGTTTCTCAATCCACTAATTAGAGCTGTGGTGAAAAATCATTCAAGAAATCGGTTCTGCGTTGATTCAGAGATTTTCGATATTCGATATCTTGACAGCGGACGGCTCTCTAGGCTAGTTTTTAACCGTACACTCAAATGCTCGTGTTCGGCTGAGTCATGTAAACACAGCTCACTATGGACACCTATTTTACCTTTTTTACAAGATGTACGAAAAGACTTTGGTGTCTCTATAATAATAATAATACTAATACAATTTAATTGTATAGCACTTTTCCTACATACACGCTTCACAAACAACAAATAAGCATTGTAAAATAAACCAAATTAAAAAAATGTATAGACAAATAAAGCAAAATAAACAACAAATATATACTCAGATAAAAGCATACATGTACACGCATATGTGCATACATCTACACAATCACACACACACACACACACACACACACACACACACACACGCACACACACACACACACACACACAATAGTCCTTACATATGCATATACATGCACACTCCATACGTACATACATATACAGTTGAAGTCAGAATTATTAGCCCCCTTTGAATTTTTCTTTTTTTTTTTTTTTTAAATATTTCCCAAATGATGTTTAACAGTGCAAGGAAATTTTCACAGTTTGTCTGATAATATTTTATCTTCTGGAGAAAGTCTTATTTGTTTTATTTCGACTAGAAATCTGATAGTCTACAGAACAAACCATCGTTATACAATAACTTGCCTAATTACCCTAACCTGCCTAGTTACCCTAATTAACCTAGTTAAGCGTTTTAATGTCACTTTAAGCTGTATAGAAGAGTCTTGAAAAATATCTAGTCAAATATTATTTACTGTCATCATGGGAAAGATAAAATAAATCAGTTATTAGAAATGAGTTATTAAAACTATTATGATTGGAAATGTGTTGAAAAAAATCTTCTCTCCGTTAAACAGAAATTGGGGAAAAAAAATAAACAGGGGGGGCTAATAATTCTGACTTCACATGTACATACATGCATACACCTACACAATATACATATATACATAAAATGCAAACACTTCACATACTGTTATATTCATGTGCAATTGTAAAAAGGTGCGTGTTAACACGCTTTTTAAAAACATAAATGCTGGGGGATTCTTTCACTTCATTTGGGAGACAATTCTAAATTTTTGGAGCATAGTGACTAAAAGAGGTGCTGCCAGATCACATCAGATTTACAGAGTGAAATTCTATAAGTCCAGCACTAGAAGAGCGTAGCAAACGGTTTGGATTATATTTTGATAAGCAGTCAGAAATGTAAGAAGGTGTCATGTTGTGTAGTGCCTCATAAACTAATAAAAGAATCTCATCCCTTGGTGCACTGGTAACCAGTGTAACTCTATTAATGCTGGTGTGATATGTTCTCGTTTCTTCAATTAAAACTCTGGCTGCAGCATTTTGTATCAGTTGCAACTTCCTGTTAGAACCCTTAGGTAAATCAATATAAATAGCATTGCAGTAATCAAGCCGAGAGAAAATAAAAGCATGAATTAATTTCTTAACATCATTAAAAGATAGGAAAGAATGAATTCGGGCAATGTTTCTCAAATGATAAAACATGTTTTTGTAACTTGATTAATATGAGATTTAAAATTAAGATCACAGTCAAAAATAACACCCAGGTTCTTTAATTCTTTTTTAGATTGTGAACCTAAAGAACACAATTCTGCTACAATCCTCTCTCCTCAATCCTAAGAATTTCAGTTTTATCTTTATGCAACTTTAAAAGAAATTGCAGTCATCCATTGTACATTACTGGACATGCAGTTGGACATTTTTTTTATTATTGTAGCAGTGTCTCTGGGCTCAACAGAAATGTATAATTGTATGTCATCAGCATAAAGATGATAATTCATGCCATATTTCTGAATTATACTATAAAAGGTGTCTGTAAAATTGCAGATCAGATTATTTATTATATAATGTAAAATCTGCCCATTTTGGTGTCTGAGGACTATATAGCTGTATGTATATATATATATATATATATATATTAGCTTGTTTGTAGCCTGTGGCTTTAAATCCAAATGAGCTGCTTCGACATGCGTATCTGCTTCTCATGCGTTTCATCAGATAAACAAAAGTCAGTGATAGAGACAGACACGGATGAAGCTGAAATAAGGCCACTAGTCAAAAATACCAGGTTTATTTGGTGTATTTGTGGTGGAGATTATTCAAGCCTTTCTGAAACGATGAGTCACACACAAATGGCGTTTGCAGTACACACACACACACACATATGCGCATTTACTGACACTATGAGACCGTGGTGATTATAGCGGTTAATAATTACATGCCGATTTTACTGTCTATTACAAACATGCTCTGTTTTAAAAATGTTTTAAACTTAATTATTGAGTTGTAACATGTTTTAATCCCAGTATCTTTGCAAACAAATGTTCTGTTGACATGCGTATACATGTTGTTATGGAGACATGGCACCTGTCAATCAATTCAGTGGGCAGGGAAACCGCACACCTACATCACGTTGCGGTGGGACATAAAATTACTTGGATTTTACCATCAGTAAATAAAAAAAAGAGACTTGTGGGGTTTATATCACTACAATATGACAGTGGACACACTATACCTACACACAGTTCTGTCCAAACAGTTTACAAAAGTTGATTTTCATCATAGATGCCTTTTAAACCTTCATTAAACTTATTACTGATTATTTTAGGTTTACGTGGTATTTGTAAGGGATTAAATGCAGGCAGAGGACGGCTGTTTGTAAAGCATACAGCACAATCTGCAGGTAAAAACTAAGCTTAGTTGATTCGTGATTCATTTCAAATTTCTCAGAATAGTTTTCTCTGACAATGTCACCACAGAATCAACAATTTTTATGACATAACCGTACACTACAGCTTCTCATCAAATATTTTGACCAATCAAATGCTCTCTAGTAACTGAAGTGTTTAGCCTCCTACAAGACACTGATGTCATTTGATATGAACCCGTCTCATATGAGGGTTCACTATAACATTTGCAAATAATAAATGCCAGCAACACATTTTTTTGATCTGCCACGTTTATTAATTGTAACAATACAAAGAGGATGTTGTAATGCTCACCTGTCTATGGCAAACCCTGAAAAAAAATTTTCATTTACAGGACATTTACAGTGAAGTCCTCTATACAGTGACTATTTTCTATATGGTTAATGGCACAGGGGATGAACAATTGAGGCAGTGTTAATATGGTTACCTTTGGAGTGAATGAAGCATGGTTTCATGTTGTCACACTGTGTCTATTTTGATTGGCCCAAAAGACTATATTAAGTCTAAAATCTTACTCTCTAATTAGATAACTAATATATAAATGAGTTTCACATTAGTTTCATGTGCTGATTTAATTATAGAGGCAGTAATTCAGGCTTCATGCGGTCAATGCTTGTGGAATTTTAAGTCATGTTTGTTTTTTTTGCAAAGTGTGACATCAAGTGTCAGCTCACAATGCACATTGTTTAAAAACAACAATATAATATTGCTGAAGAGAAGAACAATCACACACTTTTAATCTTTAAAATTAAGAATTTGTTAAAAATGATACGAACCACAAACTTTTGAACAGTAACATGCAGAACAATGTAAAAATGCCACTTTCCCGTATTTCTTCCCAGTTGCCCAAAGGTTGGCTGTGGAAACACAGATGTTCAGGAGTCGGATCTTGAGCTGGACCTGATTATGAAGAGAACGATCCAGAACCAGAAGAGACAGAGCAGAAAAACCTAAGACTATCATGCAGATGTTATGGTTGTTCTCTCTGAAATGAGAGCATGGTTTGTTCTAAAAAAAATCTCTGAAAGCTAGAACTGAATGCAAAATTTGGTTCATGTTATTGTTTATATGCATTTACAGTTTACGTTTGTAATACAAATATAATTGCACTGTGTTTGTCAGTTATGACGTTTTCCAAAAACTGTTTTAATCATTCTCATATCGTCTTGTCTTTATTCTACAACCCATCATCAAACACAGGATAGTAACGATGACAAATATAGAGCTCTAAAAATCATTGTTAAAAATAATAAATCATTACTTAATTTTTCAAACTATTTTTCCCCAGCTGATAATACATTTTTGACACAGAGTAAGAATGTTTTCAGGAGCTTCAGCTCTAAGCATCAGACCACAAACTGCAGTAAGCACTTTTAACCAGGGCTGCCCAAACTCAGTCCTGGAGGGCCAGCGTCGTGCAGAGTTTTCCTTCAACACACCTACCAGAATGTTTATGTTTGTTAGAGGATGATTAGCTGGTTCAGGTCTAATTGGGGTTGGAGCTCAACTGCAGTGGACACTGGCCCTCTAGGACCAAGTTTGGGCCTCCCCTATTGTAAACAATATAAATCTTCATGTGAATGAGCCTTAAGACTTTAATCTTTAGCGATGACAATGATTTCCTTCCAAACGCATTTCACAATCGAATGTTTATTCAACATAATTGCACTGTAAAATAATCCATTAGAATCAGGCCAAAAGCCTGTTGTATAGTACTCCACCATGTCACAATGACATGAAATCAGCATGAGACATGAAAAAAAACTCCTCTGGGCATTAAAACCAGCTTAAATTGTACAGGTTTATTACAGTATATCTGCATCCACCCTCTTCGACTGCCCCCCTAAGAACCTTTTAACTGTGTACAACTAATTAAAATACAAACTTTGGAAATTCTTCCATGTGGAAAATTCAGAGTGACGCATTTCATGTCGAGACACATAAAAAGGACAGCCTGATTGGTTAGGCCCGGTCATTATGAAACCAGCACCCGATTCTGGGCCTAAGACCCAAAAAGACAAATACAGGAAAACGAGCCCATAGTCTGAAGTCTCAGACGCTTCTGTGTGACTAGTTATAATCATGAGACAAAGGGACTTAAACAACCCATCACTCAAACCCAGAGCTTCCCATGCATTGGATTTTCAACATTTTTGACGAACAGCAGTTTGACGAGCGAATTACTGAAAATTAAGTCATTTCAATCCTCAAATAAAAAACATAAAAAAAAACACACGCACAAACTACCTGACCACATTTATATAGACCAAAACAAATGGTTTGTTTACAGATCCAAAAAATCATTTGCCCTTAAAAAACAAAACAAAAAGGCATCACCACATTGCTAACTGTTTTCAAACGAATCAGTGTGATTACAGATACTACTTTCTTCCAAAACACCTTTAATGTTGCACATATCAGACATACTTCTTTCGCATGCTATTTAAAATCAAACCTTATGTGACTGTCTGAACGTTTAGATTGAAGAGAGCTCTGTTGGACAGTCCTGTGAGCTCTTTGTCCTGGTCCACCTTTGTGAAGGTTTAACACGCTAATACTGGGAGTCTCTGAGTCTGTTTCAGTGTTGGTCCATGTCCCTGTGTCTCTCTGCACCAGTCCAAGCATGGCGGAGGGTTGTATCTGTTGAGAATCTAATGGCCATGGCCATTTTATCCAATGGTGACACCGAAGCCACACTGAAACTTGTTCTTGCGGTGGTTAAGGAAGGCGCCGAGAGCTAACGATAGAGGAAGGGGTAACAGCTTCTTTTCCAGAGTCGCTCCCACAACCCAGTTGCTGTCCAAAGAACCTGAGAGAACAAGAGGAGAGAAGCTCAACACTAAAACAAGCTTGAACCTACGGCTGCACCATTAAACAAAGAAAACCATTATGTGAATACCATAATGCAAATGTCAGACCAGTTCATTCTCAGATTTCACATTAATATCAAGGGATTTGTTTTTGTGCAGCATCAGATTTAAAGTGTTCCTCCATTTACTGATCGTGGCTGCTAACAATCCATTCATGATTGTTAGTGGTTTTCCTTGTTGGGAAGAGGTCAAATTTGCACACCATTGACCCTTTAGGACAGGGGTCTCAAGTACTGTACTATATGTTCGGGTAGGGCTGGGCGATTTTTACGATTTTTTCGATTAATTCGAATTTACGTTTTAAGACGATTTTATTTTTTACAAAATCGAAAAATCGCGATTTTTTTATAAAAATATTAAAGCCACTTTCCCACTATTGTGCCAAACCGTTCTAAACTGCTAGACAACCGTGCTGAATTGTGCTGATTCTGTGTGTTGACGTCGCGGCTCTGTTGATGAGCTACCAGCTGATTTAGCGGAAGCGCGCCAGGGCGGACTAGCCAGCTTCGCTAATATTTTCACGCGCGTCGTGCTGTTGTTCGCGTCCCCGCAGCCGTCTGTCCGTCTGTCTGTCCGTCTCTCTCTCTCTCTCTCTCTCTCTCTCTCTCTCTCTCTCTCTCTCTCTCTCTCTCTCCCTCTCCCTCTCCCTCTCGAGCTGCGAGACAGGCTCGACAGGTGGAGTCACTTTTAGTCACTTATGCCCGCGCACCCATCGCTCCACACACACACACACACAAGGAAATAATTTCACCTAGTTCAAAGCCCAGATGGCTGGTTTTGTATATTATACCCGCGCACCACCTGAAGGACGGTACTGTATGAATTAAATCATAACCCATATATGCACCAATAAACAAGTAAAATGAATGAATGAATAAAATAAATATGGATTCTTAAATGTCGGCAGTTTTTACTCCAAAAAATATCAATACGTATCGACAAATGTTTCCAACATTTCAGCTATAGGCCATTACACGATTCAGTTAAATATAAGATAGACATTTAAATATAGATATGTAACAGGTTTCTGTGGTTTTTTTTTTTTTTTCACGGTGATCTTTAATATATACTGGGTGGTGGAGCTACGCACAAATATTTTCTAAAACGTCAAGCAGATATTTGTCTATAGATCGTTAGTTATTTATGAAGACAAAAAAATAATTAAAATAACAAAAATAAAACTATAAAATTACAAAGATAAAAAGAGCAGCATTCTGCTAAATATAGTCCTTTATATCCTGATATGCTGTGTTGTTTCATTTGTTTTTTTATATTTAACTTATGCATTCGTTATTTAATATTTAAATACTGAAATCGTTTAAATGGTTATATTTTACCATCAAAATGTAGTATATTTTATATCATTACCAACTTTTGATATAAAACCGCTGTTATTTTATTTTTTAAGTGCTATATTTTTTATTAGTGAAAGTGCCCGCTCACTTTGACAAGGCCTGTCTAAATATATATTTCTGCTATGCCACTAATACAGATAAACTATTGTTGCATTATCATTGTTTATTTTTCTGTTATGTACAGAGATTTGAATATTTATTTCCCCTCCAATCCTTTTTAATCTTCACGTTATATTTTGGTCATTTTCAATAAAATTTGACCAAAGCTGCACAACATATGACCTGCTGTGACTTCTATTGTAGCTATGTTTAGCATCCCTATATGAGAGAGTGCCATAACCGCGTTTAGTCACACTATTGCTTTTCTTTTACAAGTGAGCATGAAAAAAACTAGTTTCAGCATTTATTTAAATTTAAATGAACAAGGTAAGCTGGTAAGGTAGTTACACAGTAAAAAATTTTTTATAAAAAAATAAATAAAAAAATCGAAATCGAAATCGTGAATCGGTCAAACTTTATGAAAAAAATCGAGATTTTTTTTTTTTGCCATATCGCCCAGCCCTATGTTCGGGTTACTTTTGCTTTCTCTCAGGGTGCGGTACAGAGTAACGAACATGCAGATTATTTCTGGGGCTGATTTAAATGTTAAAATACATTTCTGTAAGTGCTCTATTTTTACTAAAGCTCTATTTTTGTAAATGTTCAAGGGTCATTTGATTATAATTAGTTTTATCCCACCTGTATTGTGTTGTACAAATACATCTTTATGGCTTACACGTTATAATGGTGTAAATATGGTCATTTTGCTCATATTAGATTCAAATGGCTTAATTTAATAGGTTTTCCTCATATGCTTATTAAGATTTGTATGAAAAAATGTGCATTAGTAATTTGACTGCTGGCTGAATTGAACATGTTAAAGTAAAAGTGAAATATTTATATATATATATATATATATATATATATATATATATATATATATATATTTGTGTATTGTCTTACTCTAGCTGTTAAACTTTAGGTTAAGCAACAATTGATTGGGACAGAATAATAATAATTTTTATTATTATGCCTATTCTTAAATTGTAGTATTTTCATAGCAATTTAAACGACCCCTTCAATATGTACATTAAGAAACAAAAAGGAGGAGCTTTGATACTCTGGGGAAGAATGTCTGAGTGCTTCAATTACATCAGGTTTCTACTTTTTTTATTATGCTTGAATGTTAAAGCGGCCCTTCTATAAATTGTCAGTCACTGTTATGGCCCCCCACCAATTTGAGTTTGAGACACTTGCTTTAAGATAGGCATGTGCACAAAAGCTTAGCTTCTGCCTTTTATATGGAGTATAACAGCAAATTATAATGTGCATGCATAAATACACTTACTTTGTTTTTGTTTACTCCATGTAGTTCTGTGTTAAGGTGCTCGTTTTGCTTTTCGAAGTGTGCAAAGGTCTTTCTAATACACTCCATATAAAAGCCAGAAACTAAACTTTTTTTTAGCCATGGAACTGATTAACAACAGTGAAAAAAACTGTACCAACATGGAGAACCAGGAACAATCAAGAATGCATAAATAAATGGTGTCATAGCTTTGCAATAAAAAAACAATTATAATAAAATTTCAATGGGGCAAAAACAACAACAAACAATGAAATTGTAATAAATTTGCCCACAGTGTATTGCTAAGTTTTTGAAAAACTTCAAAGCATTTTCCCAAAATATGTGTCCCATAAGATTTGTCACCAAAACTCATTCCATTTGTGGAAACACAGAGAAAGTTGTGGTCAAATTAAGACTCAAAAAGCAGCCCATAGTGAATGAAAACATCCAACATAACAAAAGGTTTTATAAAAATAAAATATGAATAATAGTCAGAAAAGAACTTGTCACACTGTGCAGTACTATAAGCAAGCACAACAAACCCACAATAGCTTTTATAATAAATATAGCTCTTAAAATTTTAGCCCAAATCGATCAGATAAAAAGGTTTTTATTACCTTTAAAAAGCAGATTTGCTTTGGGTACATCCAACTGATAACCAAACGACACACTTGTTTCCTGCATCCGTGTGCTGGCCTCAAACTCCACTCCAACCTGGAGCTGTGGAGGTGTTCACATCCAAAAAGGTGAGCTTAACAGATCATGGGCCTTAGAAGTAGTAACAGATCTACCATTGTATTCATTTATAGAAATACCTGGTCATTGGCTTTGTGGTAGTATGATGCATGTGCTCCAGCTCCTCCAACAGTCAACGTGGCGACATAGTTACTACCTGAGAATAATATATACAAAACAAAAAGGTCAAATCAGTACCTCGTGGTTTTTTGACAGACCTTGAATAAAATGTTATTTAAAAAAAAAAAAAAAAAAAAAAAAAAAGCAGTGTAAATGATGACCTGTGTATCTGCCCACTAATGATGTGACGGTGCCCTCCTCTCCTGGCCTTTTGTGGTAAACCAGCTCACCACCCAATACCAAGGAGGGAGACAACGACTGGAGGTAGTGCGCCACTAGGATACCTATTAGAAGTGAATGAAAGGCTTTAGGTAAATAATAAGCATAAGTTGCTCACATCAAAAGAAAAATCTATAATTTGACTTTACTACTAATCTATGTTTTTAGATAAATAAATGCTGTTCTTTTAACTTTACTTTTTAAAGAGGAACAATGAAAAACTATTAACAATGTTAAAATAAAGTTACTTGAACACAAAATCAGCATATTGCAGTTGAAAGACTTATTTTGAATACGATATAAATCCTAATCAATTTTTGGAGCTTTACAGTAATGGTCAATAAGAAATGTAAAGCATGTTACCAGATCCCACGAGAACATCTGGGTTGCCGAGAGTAACGGCAGCTGTGAAGTCATCGCCACGATACTCTCCATCACACTGCCAGTTTACAAACTTGTGTTGCTGTGTCTGTAATCGATCATTCATACAGGCCTTTATTAACAGTACACTAATACAGCAGTGCGCATCATTCATCACTATTCACTGCTGTCTCTAGAAGAATCATCAAACTATCAAAATTCAACTTCAAATAGCAATTTTCACCAAATTTTAAATATCTTATAAAACAGGATTGTTGTGCAAAATTGTAAATTTCTACTGGATTGTAATTGATGAAACGTGATACTTGAACTGGTAAACATGACTGTAAAGCTGTTTTTACCTGTATGGCAATTTTAGAGCGAACTCGGTTGGTGAGTTGATGAATGACCTGCGCGTTTAGACTGCCTGTGTTGTCCATGTCACCTACCATGACTGGAAAAGACTGAGGGGGACAGAAAATAAATAATTATATACATAAAAAAGTGGATTAAATCAGAGAAAATGACAACACTCTCCTCATATTTTCATTTCAAAACACTACTAATAGACAAAGTTGACAAAATGATTTCATTCAGCATGTCAATAAAAACACCTCACCTCTGCAGGTCCTGTTTGCTTGCTTCCCACATATGTGGATCCAAATCTGTAACCCGAGTCCCCCAATGTGCTCAGAGTAATTGTGTGACTAACCTGAGGAAGGAGATCAAGATTTCATACACTACCAGTCTAATGTGATGGAGCAATTACACTTTCTTAACCAGACATAATATGCAATGTGATTCAAGAAATCTTTTCATCATGTTAATCAAGGTTGTTGTTTTTTTTAATGTTTCTATTTTAGGAACAGTTTCTATTTCTAAAACAAAGTTTAACAACAACAGCATTCAAAGTGAGACACTTATTCTGAACTTTATTCAAAGGGGCAATTGGCGATCGTCTTCAGAAGCTATTTTTGTAATGCTGGTTGAAAGTCTCTTCATATCCTAATAGCAAATATTCAATGAAGTGGTCCTAATGTATTTATATGAATTTTTTATTCCGTGGAAAATGTGAGGCCAAGAAAAGTTCATCCTATCAAAACGTCATCACATCACGATAGGCTGTCCTACCTGCCTGTCAAAATATATAATTGCGTACCACTGTGCACCCTGTTCTCACAGAAAAATTTACTGCATGTTTACGAATGTGTTTAGACAGAGAATACCAGGTAAACTTTTGGATTATAAATGACTGAGTTTTCTCTGGTGAAGCTTATACGATGTATTGTAGTGATATTGTCTAGGAGACGTGTCTTTGGATGGTGATTTGCAGGGATGAATGTAGACTTTCAGTGCTATAAGGCTAATGTTAGCCTTTTCCAAAATCTCCTATTGCACCTTCTATGTCATGAAATAAGTCAGAATATATGTTCGCATTCACTTCATAGCAAAACTGAAAGCAGCAATGCAGAATTCACGTCAGATCTTAGAAAATGAAAAATACATGAACTCAATAATTGTAAATAGTGAGTTAAATGATGAAGTTTGCATCAGTCACTCACTATGTATATATATTTTTTTTATTATAAAACTTTAATATTTATGATTTCTATTAAACATATTTCCAAGTGCTTTCCATACATAGACTTTACTTGGGCAGACCCCAGGTATATTTACATTTATATTTTTAACTATTATCATACTTTTACCCTTTTATTGTATCCACCCAATAGCCAATTTCGCGATCTTCTCTCACCCTACAAGTTTCCTACTTCTCATTGTGTGTGCACGAGAACTGTCAACAACCTCACGTGCTCTGCAGAGACCCACAAAGATGTGACTTTTTGGGATTTAAAAATGCGTCAGGCCAAGGTTTCTAAATCTTCTAAAATGTTTGGGATTCGGCTTCTGGTTTCGCTTTCTAAAGTCATTGCTTGTTAGTTAATTGTATGCATTTTTGCATTACATTTTTTTAAAGCCTGATTTACTTTCACTTGGCTTTACAGCTGAGAGGGCGTGCACAGCCGCAAGACCGAGAGAAACATTAAATAAATAATTATTTGATCTAAACGACTCACAAACTTTTCTTTATAGGCAGAGGACGAAATTACATCTAAACTGGCTGCAAAATATTTGTACGCTGTTAGAAAAGGTTATTTTTAAAAACTGCCTTATTTAAAGAATCTACACTTTATTCCTTTAATTATTCTAATTTTTAGAGATAATTAGAGATCTGTTTTTATTCCTTTATATCATTTATTTCTCAATTGCTGTATATATTTTGTAATTTGATGATGTTGATATTTTACATATTTTATACATATCTAACATGCTTTGGCAATACTGTACAAAATGTCAGCAGCAGGTTTTACATATCAGTGGGCCCACATGGCTCCTCCTGAATAAAATAAAAGTAAAACAAATAGTGGATTTCTTTTTTATTTCAACAGTCTTTTTTTAAGACTTCAACCCATTAGAAAGAAAGTGTATAACAGTGTCATAATAAATTAAAATATTGTTAAAATGACTTTTTTGTCGCATGTAGGTAACCATGTGCCGTGGGTAAAAGGTGTGTTTCAATCCGGCTACCACCACAAGTATATTTCAAACCTGTGGGAAGCACTCAAGTTTCACATGCTTGTATTATGTAGCTTTTTCAATTATTAATAAATTCAAGATTTATACTAACTAGGGCTGCACAATATATAGTTTCAGCATTGATACTGCAATGTGTGCATTCACAATAGTCATATATGGCATGTGCAATGTTGACTTTGAATGTTGAATCATTTTCCAGGAGCCACAGTTCAGAACAGAGTTTAACCTTAATGGAGTTACTTTATCATCTGCATGTGTTTAACGCCTGTGACTGTTTAAGCGTTTTAAGAGAGTTCAAAGAAAGTTAAAAAGTTTGAAGGTTCAAAAACCCATATTTATATAATAAATTAAACACTTTGCAGTGTTATTTTACTTTTGATTATTCAATTTCTGCACATGAATACAACTTAAGTCCCCAGAAAAACAAAGCACTATTCAGTTCACTTTTATTTTTGCTCTACAGTATTTATCTTTGCTTGTAATTTGCTTAGTTTATTTTATGCAGGGTTCACTCCCCTTCAAAATCATTCCAATCAATCTAAATCAGGGGTGTCCAAACTTTCATATGAAGGGTTAAAGACCAAACTTGATTGGGGGATGTGGGCCATATGTATACCAAACCAAAGATATGATATCGTATAACGTATCTTACAACATATAGATTTGCCATGAGTAATTTCCTAATTTATTCGCTAATATTTAAAAATAACATGAAAATGTTGCTTTAAATCATATTTACTAATGCAGTATCATTTTTAACATTTCATAATGAACTTATTATTACAGTAAAAACATTTACAATCTCATTTATACCACAATGGAGTTCAACACTGAAAACACTAGTCGACCTGCGCCTACCTATTTGCTCTCCAATGTCTTGTGCATTGACATTTTTTACAATTTAAAAGTGGGATTCATTTACATTTAATTTCAGATTATTTTTTGTAGCTCAGCAATAAAAAACAAAGAAACAAGGGGTTACGTTAAAATGTAAATAACGATCTCTGTCAAAGGCATTCGCCTCAACCACATCCCCATCATTCTCCCTCTCTTTTCAGATAGGATGGTGTGCCAAATCAAAGGTTACCATGGGCCAGCTTTGGCCCTTGAGCCCTACTTTGGGCATCTCTGATTCAAATGAATAAAATCTTTCGGTAACACTTTAAAATTAGGTTGTATTAGTTCATATTAGTTAATGCATTTACTAACATGAACAAACAATGAACAATACATTCACTACAGTATTTGTCCATATTAGTCAACGTTGGTTAATGAAAGTTGTTCATTGTTAGTTCATGTTAACTCATGGGGCTTTACCTGTTGTTTACAACCATGACTGTGAATGTTAATAATGCATTAGTAAATGCTGAATTATGATTAATAAATGATGTACAAGTATTGTTTTATTGTAGTTTTCCAATATCCCATTCATACTATGACAACTAACCTGGAAGTGATTACTCAAGCCCTTGTTGACAACCAAGCGAACCCCCTCCATCTGCACAGGGAAGACCTCTGAGAAGAAGACAGAAAGACTGTAAGTACTCCAAGCACACACAATCAAACCATGTCATGTATGGTGCATCAGACAAACCTTTGCATTTGCGATGGCACTCTTCAAACGTGCCAGGGTTGGGAAGGGAGGATTCTGAGTCTGTCCCAGGCTGCCCCTGAGTGCCAGAGGAGGGTGGCACACCAGACACCGGGGGCATAGTAAAACCTGGAGGTACCGTCACCAAACCTGCACCAGCCGGGGCACTGCCACCCCCTGAGGCTGGTGGTGGGTTTGGGGAGCTGGCAGCCAATACACTGCCCATGCTGATGGAAAGAAAATTAAACAGAACAACAACAAGTGGTTAAATAATCATTATCTTCAAAACGATGCACTGACAACACTTATAGGGCTAAAGGTCAAGTTCCTACAGTCCTGCAAACGACACATTTCTGCTACAACTGGCAACTACCAAACCCCAAATGAAAAGCTCTTTCCTCCAGGTGTAGACAGCTGACAAGTAGTTAACCTGCGGCTCCCTAGTCATGAACGTTAGTTATGTGTGGACAACAACTACTAGAATCTTGCTCACGTGCGAAAACTAGTGCACCAGCATGTGGAGCTTGATTCACGCCTCATTGGCTAAATAGCAGGTACGCTAAGGTTAATGCAAGCTAACTAGCTAACATGCTGTACTGTGAAATAAACAGCACATATCTGAATGAGAAGCGAGATAAACGCCGTTTTATATACTAGCTGAACATCCGCTTGTATTATTATATGGCGTAGTGGTTAATAGTATGTGTGTGAATTCAATTTATGTAACTATTAGTAGGCCTCGTGCTATACTCACGTTTAGCAATGCAGTCCAGTTATACGGCTGAGAGGCACCGGTAGGATGTGAGGGGCAACTACGTAACTGACGTCTCGGCCCGCCCATTCCGGCTATTTTAATAGATGATTGGGTGAAAGACATCACTACTGTGTTGTGATTGGATACAGTGTGTGGCGTCCGTGTGAGGTCATCGGGAAAGGAAATACGACGGTTCGTGAAGCGTTTTCTCTCTACTCCTTCAAAGTTACTCCTCAAGGGTATGAGCTCAGATGTGCTGTTGTGCTCATTATTCATCCATGTTTTTGACAGGACGATACTTTACAAATACAAATAGACGACAGGATATTATTGATCAAAAAGTTGTCTTTAATAACCGTCGTTTAGATTGGAAAAGAAAACCTTAAAACTTACAAATAAATGTTTAAACATTTTAAGAGGCAAGTTTTTTTTTATTATTATTTTCTCATATTTCAATTTAACCAACAGCATCTGTTAGTTATCTCTGATCAAATTCTCTTAAAAAGCAACTAAAATTGCCTAAACAATAAATAAAAAAAATGTTAATAAATTAATAATTAAATAAATGCAAATATTCACCATTAATATATTTTCATTTTTGTTATTTTAATAAAAAAAAACGTGGGGTTGAAATTATAAATTAAAAAATATGTTTCTACACCTTTTGACTCAAAATTGTATTTCTGTATAAAAATATTGTAAACAAGAACTTCTTTAACCTTAAGCTTTCCATTCACTAAATATAGTAATAACAATAGTAACTCTTAACCCAATCCTCATCTCAACCTTAAATACATGTAATTAACAATAATCAGTACTAAAATGTAAAATTATATTAAAAAATACAGTGCTCAGCATAAATGAGTACACCCCTCACATGTTTTTTAAAAATAAAATATTTAAAAGTATTAAATATATTTATATTTTCTATAAGATGTTTGACAATTTAGTGCATATACAGTAGAATAATCAGTACCAGCCGAAACGGCAACTAATCTAAAAAAAAAAAAAAAAAAAAAAACATTGAGATCAGTCCAAAAATGAGTACACCTAAATTAGCGTTGAAGAAAAATATGAAATAAATTAATAAACAGGAAGAATCAAGAGACTTTAATAACTCATTAGAATTGAAAAACAATTAAAATAATTATAAAATTTCTTGCTGTGACTAGATTTTAGATTCAAAATTATCTTCTGAAAAGTTTCATTGTTTCATGACCTCGGACAGGAGTTAATATTGACCTTTCTCAGAAGTGGCTTTCTTTTAGCCTCCTAAAGAGGCTGAAGTGCTTAAGAGATTGATGTCTGCAGTTACATTGCTCCATTTCAGCCAATGAGCCCCACTGAACTGATTTTGTTGCATCTGGAAACTTTAGTTCTCCGAAACACTTTCTTCTTGCTCCATTGGTATTTTGGTTCTCATTTCCATTCAATTTCAAAGTTTACAACCTTTTAAAACTTCCTTAATTTCTACCTTGATTAAAAGTTTAGTGTAACAATACTTTACAGGAAAACTCTTGTCTGGAAAACTGGATTATTTTACTGTATAAAGTATAATCTGCTGGTAAATATTTGATAAATATTAAAATAAGTGAAAAAATATAGAAATCTATATTATGGCAAGGAAAAATGACAATGTGTTGCAAACTACTTTCGATTAGGCTTCCAGGGCCGCAGTATTGCAAGCAAAACCTCTAAATGCTACTGATTTCCTGAAATGCATAATCTCACACAGCTCATTGATAAGAAGGTGAACTTTTTTTGCTCTGTGGAATTTAATTTTTAAATGGACCATTTCCTCTTTCATTTAATTTCCTTGGAAAAAAAAAAAAAAAAAAAAAAAGCATCACTGCTTGAATTGACTCGGTATTGTTCTGCAAATATCACTCTAGTGCAATAACTAGATATGCAAAAACACAGACAGAATTGGAGAATATGCTGGACTTTATTTTGTTTAAAAGAGAAGGGACAGTATAGGCTGGCATTAACATTTGGAGCAAAAAAAGCTTTGGCCATTCTCCCATGAATCCTCGCAGTAAAACATACAGCGTCTATTCAATACAACACATGGCAAAGAGAGCACAATTCAACACATACAACAGGGGACACAGAACTTTACACTTTGAGAGCTACCAACTTTATTACAGCTGCCATTTCATCACAGCGTTTGTGCTGATATGTTGTAAAAGACTCTGTCTCTTTCTGTGCATTAGACACCACCAGGGAAAGATCGAAACTGATCAATTAATTGAATCTTTTTTTCTCAAAAAAAGGGGGAGTAGTACAATGAACCTGAACGATCAACCAGTTTTCAAAACATCCAGGCTGAATTTCAGAAAGAAAAACCTCATCAAATAAGCTAAAGGTACTGGGTTGTCATAAACAGCACATCTATTGCTCACCCAGCCAATGGGAAGGCAGGTAGAGTTCAATACCAACAGACGTGTGGGTAGAGAATCAGTGCCCAGTATCTTTTACGGACAAGCCTGACCAAAACAGAGTGTTTTTGCACGATGCACCTACAGTGCTCCCAGAGGAAGTAGTTAATAGATTAAGGCACTTATTGAAACAAAGACAGCCGAAATGAGAATGAAAATGCATGGACCATTTAAGAATGGGTTGTAGGATTTAGGAAAAATGACTGTGTCGAGTCAGAAGTTAGCCAAAGAAAAAGCTGAAGTTGAAAGAGGACAGACACACACACGGCTGTAAACAACCACAAGAAGACCATTACGAGTGTTGAACCAACTCCCTGGTTTTCCCTGATCAACTGTAAAGCTCAGAGTAAAAATTATATAACGTGCAAAAACCTTTTCACATTAGGTGATGGATGGGGAGCACTAAAAGGTACTCCCAATAAAGCTTGGGCATCTGTGTTTTTTGGCACCCTCTCCTGCCAGTATTTTCTATTTTCATTGTTCTGGTATATAAAAGAGGGAAAAGAATCTTTGTGAACAGCAGTTATGGACGGTGAATGGTCTTTGCCAGAGCTCCGAGTCCAAAGAACAGTGGCTTATTGTGCTCCAAATGGAAAAAGGGGTAAAGCTGCCTTGGTGAGTCCATAGAGAACAACAAGCCTAATGATTTATACTGGCCCTGAAAAACTTGCGGCAGCTGATCACATTTAACAAGTGGCAGTTCCAAACTCCTGAAGCATTTGGTGGGAAAATAAAACTACAGCAAACAAAAAGAAAAAAAAAAGGGGTTTAAAAAAAAAAAAAAAAAAGATGCATCTGTCTTCAGTAGAAATTGTGCAGAATACCAAGCATTGGTCCCTTTATTCTCCTGAAAGAAAGGGAGATATTGTTTTACAGTTGATTTTAGGATGTGTTCACACAATTCATTTCAGTCTGCGAGGATTTGTCCATCAAAAATAAAAAATATATGCATTTTGTTCTGGTTCCTTCTTTGTTCACATTATTACTTTTAAGTCAAAACCTAAAGAAATACACACACAAAAGATTTAGCAATATATCCGTAATCATATCACTAATGGCTGATAAATGCTTCAAGTTGTCATGATCCGCTCCATAAAGACAAGCCAAAAAATTAGGGATAATTTTTACCAGTCAATCTACTTTAGAACTCCAACTCGTACATTTCTGGAAAAAAGATTTAGATAATTTCCAGAAAAATCTGTATTCAACTTTATTGGTCTGCATTTTGTTTTTGTAACTAGGTACATAATTTCATATCAACATTTGTTTTTGTCTATAAATTGGTTATCTTCCAAACATGGCTATTGCTGGCCAAAATATTGATGACCCACTTTGTTAAACATTTTGCCACAGATATTAACAAACATCTAAAACAGTGCTTTTTGCGCGTGTTTATTTGATGACATTCTTAATAACTTCAAATCAAAAGGCATATAAATTGTGTACAGGACTTAAAACATCACCAGAATATCATACACAATTGAAGATCCTGAAGTACTGAACTGGACTAAGCAACATGGGTTATAAAATCCAGGTATTTATGAACATTCTATCCCAATAGCATGTTGTGTTTGGTTCTGTTAGATGTATTTGTTCTGTATTACGTTCAAGTTTAGAAAGAAGAAAAACAACAACAACAACAACAGTTTAGTAGTGGAATGAGATGTAATATTAGTCCACGTTATTGGTGCACACCAAGATTTAGATTGCGACATTCACACTTATTCAAATATACCAAACTAACAACATTCGCACAAGAGTTCATTTTAGTCAAAGCAAACCTGCTAAGTGTGAACACACCTTAGTCACGTCAATAAAAACAAGTTGAAGTGCTTTAGATCAAGTGATTTAGGACGTGGCCTTCTTACCAGTAAGGGTTAATTAAGCTCGCCTGCTTTGTGCGCAGCCTCCTCCTCGTCAGGGTTCATAGAGTGAAACTCTGCCACATACAGGCTCTTGTCAATGCTGCTGGGTATGGGCTTAATGTCAGTCATCAGCTGGTCCTCAATGCCTTTTAGATTGAAACGATCTTCTGAGGTGATCAGGTTAATGGCCAGGCCCAGATGACCATACCTTCCTGAGAACAGAGAGAAAACGCTGACATAAACTTCATGTAGACCCAAACACAATTCAATCATTGAACCCAAAAGTATTCATATAAAAAATTAGCTGCAAGTCTGAGCTGACTGTTACCTGATCGACCAATGCGATGCAAGTACGTCTCTGCATTTTTGGGGAAGTCAAAGTTGATGACAACATTGACAGCCTGGATATCAATTCCTCTTGTGAAAAGGTCTGTGACAGATTCAATACAAGGTTTCAGAAACATTTAGGAAAATGCAAGAAAAAGAGAAATCGTTCTACAAATGTGGCTATACATACCTGTGCAGACCAGGTTCCTACACAGTCCATTTCTGAAGTCATGGAACACACGGTTTCTGTATTCCTGTAATATAAAAGAATATTAGAAAAAACTACTGCTCAAAACGATGCAACTAAAAAAAATCAAAAATAAATCTCAATACTGTGAAATGTCATTTGTTTCTATTTGAAAACTTATGGAGTTACATTTATAGCAGCCTTTATTCCAGTTAACAGTGTCACATGATTCTTCAGAAATCATTTTTGTAAGGCATTTTGGTGCCCAGCATTGATTGCTTAATCCCAATGTTGAAAACAGCTGTGTAATATTTTTGTGGAAACAGTGACAACATTATAGGATTCCTTGATAAACCTAAATTAACATTTATTTATTTTATTTATTTATTTTTAAAGTAGAAACTTTCTATAACAAAACATTTAATGGGAATGTGTGGTCAATTTAGTGTGTTCTTGGGGAATTCATGTATTAATTTAGTTGAAAGAAGAAAAAAAAAGTAGAGTAATTCCAGCATCTGACCTGCATCATCTTTGCATGGATGTAAAAGCAGGAATAGCCAAGTTGTGTGATCTTCTTGGCGAGGAGTTCAACCCTTTGGGTGGAGTTACAGAAGATGATTGACTGGTTGATTTGGAGCTAGAAATGGAAAAAAGTAAATGAAATTAGCTGATTCTTTTCCTAGAAGGTAAAGTAAATCCTAAAAGGGTTTAACATTATGGTTACTCTATCTTTGTTATACCAAAGCTTCTTTGGCATCATCTGTAGAGGAAAAAAACAGCCTACCCTGGAGAACAGTGTGTTGAGACAGTGCACTTTCTGTCTTTCTGTCACATAGGCATAGTACTGAGTGATGCCTTTCAGTGTCAGCTCATCCATCAGATTGATTTCATATGGCTTCTGAAGATGTTTGGTCTACACAATTGGAGAGCCATTAGTATGACCAAAGGAAGCATTGATACGAGAAACAACCCTGAAAGTAAAATATTACACAATATACATCGTGTTCAAAAACCCGAGAGTGATTTGAGATGTTTTACCATAAACTTCTGCACACTGATGGGGAAAGTGGCAGAATAGAGAAGAATCTGGCGTTTTTTGGGAAGGAAGCTGATGATGTCTTCAATGAGCACCACAAAGTCTTGAGAAAGCAACTTGTCAGCCTGTGAAGTATTGGTTAGATTTTAAAACCATAATTTCAATATTAGAAATCCATTAAGAGAAGATTCCTAGCTGGAAAACTAGCTCTTTAAACATTATTTTTCTCACCTCATCCATCACAGCCATCTGAACTTTGTCAACTTTGGCCACACCTTTCTTTATCAAGTCCAGGATCCTTCCAGGGGTAGCTATTATAACATGAACTAAAGAGAGAGAAAAGAGGTTTTCGTTGCTGTCTATGCAGGATGATTGAGATGTCAGATTTAATCTAAAATATATTCATTTGTAATCTGAAGATGGACAAAGGTCTCAGCATTCAACATAACATGAGTAATTAATAACAGCATTTTCATTTTTGTGCAAACTATCCTTTAACTTCCTATTCTATAACTTGTTTCATATGTTAAAGCCAATATAATGAAGTGCATATAATTGGGATACGTTATCTAAGATCATTGCTCTTTCATGAACAAGGAAGCACAATTTCAGAATTTCTCAAATGACTGTGGTCTGGCAATAGGTCAAGACTTTACAAATACAGGTGTTACAACCAATCAAAATACATGTTTTACGTGGAACATTGCCTTTGGGCTGAAGATCTTGCACAACACCTTGATATGTTTTTCTTTAGCAAGGTTGCCATTGCAAGTGTTAATGCGAATGCTTCTTCAATTTTACAATAAACTTTTATTTTCAAGTAACTTTAATCCGTTTCATGCATGAAAAACTATCATGTATGATAGAAAAACAAAACAATTACCAATCTCATCAAGGCGCATGATGTCATCCCTTAGGTTGGTGCCACCTGTTGTAGCCATAACTTTGATGCCACCAAGGTGTTTGCTCATGTTGATGCTTATTTGGCTCATCTGTAGAGCCAACTCACGTGTTGGTACCAACACTATGGCTGAAATAAAGTGGAAAAAGAAAGAACACACATTTAGAAACACTAATTTGGAAGTTCCAGCAGGATTCAGCTAAAACAGTTTAGACTGATCAAAAGTGAAGGTGTGATCCACTTCAAATGTTGACTACTGTACGTTAAATGTAATATAAATAAAAATATTTATTATATAAATAATATAAATAAACAAAAATATTTAAAAAATAAAAAATGTCTACCTACATATTTACCATATTTTATAGAAGACATCCATTAAAAGAAAGTTGTTTTTAATCATTTGAAATAATTACTTTTAGTATGCTCACTGATTCTTGCATGTCAGAATACTTTGTTTTATTTTACATTTACAAGTTTAAATAAGGGTGAAAACGTTTTTGAAATTGAAACATTAGTAAAACACGACACTTAATAGCATTTCACATACTTCTAAGGCAATTCTGTTCATTTAATAATTCATTCAAACCTTGAATAAAGTCCTTCTTCAGATCAATCCTTTCCAAGAGGGGGATGAGGTAGGCTCCACTTTTACCTGTGCCATTCTTAGCTCTGGCGAGAATGTCCCTCCCTGACAATGCAATAGGAATACTTTCCTCCTACAGAGAAAGAAAAAAATGTGGAACATAAATATAAAGACGTGTCCATTTGACACCAATATAAATTTATAAGATTATAAATGCCCTGTTTTAATACAACCAGATGATGCTAAACAAGTACAAATGGTGCAAAACAATTGGTAGTACACTTTTGACATCTACAAAAGGTCATTGAAAAAGCATAGCTTCATACTATAAACAACGTGTTGCAAAGTGCCACTACATTCTGATCCTTTGCTTGCTTATTCTTCAGCCTTATTAAGGTGGACTCATTCACTTAACAGTATTTGTTATAGTAACACTCCCGTGAAAGGACAATAGAGTCCTGACAAAAACCACACAAGTGATCATTAGGGCCAGGACACCAAGCTTCGTCAGTCTGGCTAGTTAGTTTGGCATATCACACATCACCTTTTGTCAGGTTAATGTCAGACTGATTATTGAGCAAAAAATCAAGAGCACGAGTGTGACCTAGTGAAGTGGCATAACAAGTAAACAATTCAAGCCAAGAAAAAACAAAGAGGTTAACTGAAATTTCACTACATTTCTCAAATTTTTCCAAACAATACGGATTATTAGACTGTCAGACACATTTGCAGGAGTGAATCCCTCTGTGGTGAGTGACAATTACTGTGATAATGGTACTAAATGCTGCTTTGTTTATGCTTGGCACTATAGTGCTGCACCATATTGGAAAAATCTGATACTGTGATTTTTTTTCTTCTGTGATATATTGCGATATGAATACAGTTTTAGAAGTTTGAATAGCTCTATTTGACAGCTTTCTGGGGAGTCTAACAGTATTCAGATAGTGAAATTGAATAATCACAACAAAAAAAAAAATGCTTTTCTTACTTTTTGTCTTGTTTCTAGTCCAAATATCAAAAAAAAAAAATCACAGACCAAGTAAAAATATTTAGTTTTCACCGTCAGAAGAAATAAGTGAAAATTAAGAGTTGTTTTTTTTTCTTGTTTTAAAAAAAATATCTGCCAGTGGGGTATGTGAAATGTATTTGGACTAGAAACGAGACAAAATTTCTAAGAAAAATGTTCTTTGCATAAATCATAGAAATACAGTGATTAAATACGATTCTGTACAATTCTTCTGGTCAACTATAATTTAAACTGGACATTGAACATCTTTGCGATGTGACCATTGCGAATGCAAACACCGATATCGATGCTGAAACGATACATTGTGCAGCCCTAATTAGCATGTATTAGGTTCTGGTTTTGTCATTCTGAATGAGAAAACACATCAATGAGAAAAACGTGAGATGCAGCACTCAGGAATAGTTTTAATAAAAAGCATGCAGCATGGAGCACTAGGGTATCTGAACACAGAAGAAACACTTCCACTTACTCAGTTCTTCTGACTGCTCTACTGTTTTGGAACTGACACTGAGCAGTGGCATTACATGTAAAAGTTAAAGTTTTTTTTTTTAACTTAGCATCTGAACGCAGAAGAAATCATTATTTAAAAAGACGAGAGTGTAACGGTCATGCACATCCATCTAGCATGTGTTTACACTGAAAAACAATGGAACAGTATCGCATTGGAATGAAAAACATGTACTGTGTAAATGAGCCCTAACACAAACCCCCCAACCCCCACCCTCAAACACACTACTGTGTAATGATGTCAAAAATATAGATATTTCTAGAAGTATTGATACTGGAATATATACAACAATGCAATCTTGCTTTTGGCTAGTATCGATTCCAGCTTTGCTCTCACCAGCAGCAGACGACACATGCGCTGCATGTGAGGGCACTACAGTACACAGCGCCATCTTCTCAGTATCCAGTGGCTAGACGGCTGAACCCGAATACAATAATTTTACCAAAGCACTTAAAAGACTGGCATGTAGAGTAAACAATTTTGAGAGGTTGGTAACTTCTCCCATTTCAATATCAATAAATGCATTAAATAAGTTTGCTGATATACGTTTTGTGAAAATCTCTCAAGTTAAAAGGCTAACATAATCTCTCAGTGTTATTGGAGTTCAACATGTGTGATAGGCTATTACCAACAAACACCCCTGCAGATAAAGTTTAAACACTGTATAACTCTGGTGTGTTATGGATTGCAAATTTTAAATGACAGCGAGAAATGCTACATTTAGTTCTTATTGTAATACATGTATATACCAGCATTGAACAGCTTATTAGGCTTCGGAACTTATACATAAAGCTGTTAAGGCTGATTTATACTTCTGCGTGGACGCATAGCCCTCGCCGTGGCCGGCGCTGATGCGCACCTCTCAAAAAATGTAACTACACGTCGTGTAGCGCAAGCTCTGTGATTGGTCAACGAGTGTTTACAAGTGTGGAGCCCTTTGAAGGAGCTCCGTATGGAGACTGTTGTTTTGTGTTTACCTCATGATTAAAGTTGTTGCATGTCCGCCGATTCTCACCTCAAAATGAGCAAGTTTGAGCCACTTGTACAATAAGGTAGCATTCAGAAAAAAAACAAAACACCAGCGAAGAAACTCGACACAGAGGAACAAACACGTACTGCCAGCTAGCGTTTCGCAAGTGTTATTGCAGAGCAACAGAAAGAGCACGCAGAAGTATAATTGCATCGCTACGCGCATTGCATGCGCTGTGGGTCACACCGATCACTTGACGCAGAAGTATAAACCAGGCTTTAGGCTCTGATTGTGTTTTTACAGATCTACTTAACTAGATAGCCTTTTCAGCTGAAAAACATTTATACCCATTACTTCCAGCGCTGTATGTGACAGATTTTTTAACCGTCAGCAGTTTCACAATTTTTTTGTGCTTTGATATGAGCTGGATGACAGAGAGCGCGAGATGAGACCTCATTCCATGTATGACAGCATGTCACAGAGACCTATCTGCTGCAACTAATTTAGCTTTACAAAATGTCAGACCAACAACGTAATTTTTGGTTTTGGACAAAGAGTTGGCTGAAACAAACACACATTTGAAACACTCCTGTAGGCCTATTATTATTATTATTAATTAATTGGCGTGGTTTCCTTACAGTAACGAAAAGGGCAAGGGCGTAAAATTGGCATGGATGGAGGCGACATGTCCCCACCAATTACTGAAATGTCCCTACCAATAATTTAATCAACTTCAAAATAAAATAATGCTACGTCAACCCTTAGTACACAAAGTCAAGTGTACTAAGGCCCCCAAAACCTGATTGAAGTAAAATCATGTAAACAGATTTTTGCAGCATGGGACTCGATTGTTATTTGTATTATTAGTGTTTGTTTTATATTATTTAGGTACTTTATTCATGTTTTTTAAAAGCATGAAACAGAATTTGTGCTGTTCAATACAGCTCTATGGATGTACGTCCCCACCAATGTCAAGAGCAAATCTACGCCCTTGGAAAACGGTATTGGATATTGACACTTTTCAAGGTATAGCATCAAAGTAAGAAGTTACAGTATCGTGACACCACTACTACTGTGGTCATTTTCTAACTGTAGACACGTTAGATTACCTGTATAGGGGAAGGCTTTTCCCAGCCCATCTCGAATATGCCCATCAGCAGTTCCCTCTTAAGGCAGTAATCTTCAAACTCGTTCCCCTTGGTTGCTGTCACATCCTGTCAAAAAGTGAAAGGTCAAAAACCAAACAAACACAAACAAACAAAAAATGCTAATTTAAAATAACTAAGAAAATCTTCAGAACTTACTGTAGTTCTCACTCTTGTGTCTTTTGGTGGAAGCTGCAGGCACTTCTTCCAGTCATCTCCAAACCTACAAGACGTAGATCATGGAAGCAATTTTATACATTATGTGTTCCAAATAGATCAACTAAGAAGATCAATCAATGTTAAAAGGAACAATAAAGTTCAGTCCTTATTTTACATAAAAATTACCTGATACCACCACTGCTTTGGGGTATACTGCTTCCTTTCTGGGGCATCAAAGGTGTCTTTCCTGACGGTGTTGAGGAAGAAAAAGATCCTGTCTGAAGGCTCATGGGCTTGGACTGTCCATTTTGTTTGGTCACTGGCATGACTGAAGCTGGGATCTCAGTTCTCGCTGTAGCCATTGTCAGATGTTTTCTTCAACACTTTCAATACAATGAATTTTTTTGCTACTTTTCAGCTCTTTGCTTAACTGTTTACGATTACGCTCAATGCACTTTTGTGTAAACAGTTATGTACGTACAGACCTCTTAAAAAGAAGAGTGCCTGGCGTATAACAATTGTTTATAATAAGCTCTCCCAAAAAAGGAGAAAATTATATTTATATGAATAAATATATCACAAGTCTAGAGTCAGCGTAGAAAATAACTAGGACACAAGTACTTGTAAAATTCAAGTCTTGCACAAGGATTTCAAATATGCAATCTATTAATGCTTCTCAAAAAGTCACTTTTATGTTATCCCTGAAAAATTACAAAGTATTCACTTTTTTTTTCTTTTCTCTCTTTTTTTTTTTTTTTTTTTTAAACAGCTGGATTGCAAAAATCCTTTCGTACCCTCTGTATTCCTTTTGGTATCCAAAAAAAAAAATTATATAAGTATTTACATTCAAAAGCACAAGGCTCAGCAAAAGGTTCTTAATGTGCTCTTAAAAATTCTTGTATTTTCTTCGTTGTGAGGAATTTGCTCGGTGTCAATTGCTCCTATTTAACCTGCTGAAAAACTCTGCTGACACCGAGGGATTTCAAACAGAAAGTCAATGCAGGATTATGAGTCCAAAATTAAGTTAACAGTCCATAAATGTATCCACTCTTGACTTGGCGAGGTTTCGTTTTTCCTCACTTTACTGTCACAGTTCCTAAACACTTCAGTGGAGGAATTTCTGGAACACCTGCCAAATGTGAAAGTTATAATAAGAGAAATCAGGACCATATCAAGGACGAACTATTTCTGGAGTCAAACAAAGGGTTAATTTTCCAGTTTATCTTCAAACACGTTAGAGAAGATTAAAATAAACAAAACATACACCGTACAGTTCTGCGTTATTAATAGTTTAATATCAATGTAGAAACTTATTTAAAAAGACACCCACGTTTAGCTAACAGCTTCAAACTCGTCAAAAGTGAGGAAACACTTGGGATTCACCTAATAAATCGAATTAATATCACGTCCGTCTTAATTCAAACATGATTTAAAGTCCTTCGCTAATTCGCTAAAGGTTTAACGATCAGATCTGGATCTAAAAGTCTCCGCGAGTTGTTTGTGGAGCTAAGCGAGCTAGCCGACAAGAACCACAACGGTGGTTTATCGACAAACTTTTCTAGTTTCAGATTTAACGAAACAGTTTGCCTAAACGGTTTCAAACATTATATGAAAGTGAAACTATGATGAAACTAATTTTCGCGGGGAGTGAGCAAACTTTACGGACTTGAAAGATCGGCGAACAAAATTAAAACACGCTATTAAACACATGCTAGTTCAACCTGCCAGCGGTACATTGTTAGGACAGGTTAGCTTAGCGTTATGCTAATAAGCGAGCAAGACAGACTCGCTGCGCACATTGGGAACGATGAATGCTAGTTCAACTAAATTTACGTCGGACAACATTACCTCCTAATTTTGAAGGATTTGAATCTTCGTGGATTTGATTACTCTTCGAACGTTTCTTGAGATATTCTTTGTTGCTGTGGCTTTGTCTCTTCCGTCTAGAGATTTAACATGGCCGTGCGCTGAATCGATCTCGCAGGACGTAAACGCACGAAACGAAACCGACCAATCAGATGGCAGAGTTTGAATTCGGTGGGCGGTACTGTTATAAAAGCCACCTCCGTAATTCTGTATGGGCACTTTTGGCCCCGAGGCAGTTCAGAAACACTTTTTTTTATAATTTATGGTGTAACTGAAAGCCCACATTTGGTCAAATATTAAACAATTACATACATAAAACATTTAAAACGTTGTGTAAAGGATAAGACGTGTGAAAGTTGCTAGGGGAGAGCAGGGACGAAAGTATCATTTTTCTTAAAAACCTATTTTTAAAACATAATGTTTTTAACAGAAATATGTTATTTTTGAAAAAATGTAGAACAACTTCAAAATAATTTCACATAATTTGCACATTGTTACTTTTGACCCTGTCAGTATATAGGGACAAAAGTAACACACAGGTGAGTCAAAAGTAGCACAATATTTGCTTAATTTACTAGCTTAATCTTGTTAATTTTTTAATAAATCTGACTATGACCTTGTTAATGTTAACTGCAAACATATTTTGTCCTTATTTTTGCAAAAAATATTAAACTGCATTTTCATTTTAGATTTCAGTTCCATCAAATTTTTCAAAAGCAATCCAACAATGCAAAATGTTACAATTTTCGAATATGTTTTATTATTATTGATAATATGCATTAATTTTATAAAACATATGAATCAAAACACTGCAAACTAATGTGGAAGTGAACAATAAGGCATGGCATTTTGCAGTGGGACTTTAATAACAGTGTTACTTTTGTCCCCACAGGAACTCTTGCCATTTAAACCTGATTTGCTTTTAAACTGAAAAACTCAGATATTGCCAACTTAAGGATGTGTTACTGCACTAAATAATCTGTAGATTGATTATTAGTGTGCTGCTTGAAAAATAGAATGACAACTTGTAATAGGAAAAAAAAAAACTTGCTACAATAATTTACTTGCACTTAATAACTGAAATTCAGACCTATCCGCAGGACACAGTCCCAAAATCACATGATGTTTGATGCCAAGGTATCCATAATCCTGAACCAGGCCATATCCTGATCTGATGCTGTGGCGCTCATAAAGGAGCGGAGAGCATAAGACTGATTCCTGAAAGACCACATTGACAGATGAGTTTTAACTAGCCATTTATCCCGTGGGCCAGCCTGATCACCCAACAGTGACCTACTTACACCTGCAGTTTTCCACGATGGTGTTCTCCAGCCTCTGGCACCTAGACTGCAGCTCTGCACAAGAAGTTTGGCCAGAGGAGAAATGTTCATGCCCAACTGAGCCTGGTTTCTCTCAAGGTTTTTTTTCCTTCACTTTTGTCAATTGGTGAAGTTTTGTTCCTCTCCACTGTCGCCACTGGCTTACTTGGTTTGGGACTTGTGGAGCTGTGCATCAATGAATTTGCTCTTCAGTGTTTGGATTTTCAGCAGACACTGTTTCAATTCACTAAAACTTCTATGCTAAGCTGCTTTGACACAATCTACATTGTAAAAGCACTATAGAAATAAAGATGAATTGAAATAATTATTTGGAAGCTCCACCCAGGTTTGCATGCTGAATGTGCTGTTATAGCCTGAAAAGCAAATGTTGTCAGGGCATAAAGTTTTTTTTTAAAAAAATTAAAAAAATCGCTTTGTTACTTTCGTCCCACGTTACTTTCGCTCTCCCCTAGGCATAATATCCAACAATCATAATTTGGTTTCAAAAGTGCTTGCACATAGAAGAAATAATCACACAAACAATGTCACATATGTATAAAAATATGTATTTTTATTCAAAGTAAATTATAGGCAACTATACACCTCTACAATTATAATCACATAATTATATGAAAATCAAAATTCATACATTCACATAACTGTCAGAAACACCACTAGTACCTCAAATTCATACCAAAGCCCTTTTTTTTTTTGGATTTGATCAGTTTCTCAAGATTCTGGTAATGGTTTTATATCCTGCATTACTCCTTTCCCACACTACTCCTTTTCCACATCCATTTTAAGCCATGAACTGGTCTGTCACCAAACTTCATCAGACAGGGATTTCAAGCTGCCATTCAAAGGCTTGCATTAAAACAAAAGTGCCATGTAGTCTCAATGTTGGGATTTTGTGTACATTATCACAAGTGATTAAACAACAGAACTAAAAACGATCATTGCATTTTTGACAGTAATTCACAACGGCACCCCGTTTTTTGAAGATAAACCCATATGCTGACATTTATCACTTTGTACTTGGTTGATACTGGCTGTTTTGTCTACCCTAAATAATACGATGCAGGACACAATATTTGAAATATGAATGCAATGAGAAAATCTCTGTCGTATCAATTTGAGTAACTATAATCTGGAAAATATGAACAAAATGATGTCAATACAAAAAACCTCAACTGAAACAATGCAGAATTAAATGCTAAGCTTGCTTTTTGCTATGGAAGTATAAATATCATAGTTCTTTACAGTGCAGTATAACATCAAATAAATCATTTTAATTACTAGCAAAACACTCTGTAAGACAAATATACAGCAACATGGTATTGATTTGGCACAACTTAAAAATAACATCAGAATCAACAACAAAAAAGAAAAATGCTGAAATTCACAAAAAAATGCTTTAAATCAGTCAATATATCATCCAACCTTAAATAATATTCTATCAACACCAATTCAATTGCTAATTCACCCTAAATTAATCATCATTTATACACTCAATTTACACACAATGTTGTGTTTTTATTTGTAATTTATAGTAAACAATTTTGGTGGTGGTAACCAAAACCGCTTGCTCCATCATTCTTTAAAATATTTTACATTTAATTAATAATTGTTCAGATTTGTAATTTAGAGCCTTTATTAGCAAAGAACGATAATATATTACATATTTCAGACCTTAAACATTAGGATAAACTGAGTCTACCATAATTTTTTTACCTTCAGGAGAGAAAAAAAAAACACTATTTGGTAGAATAACCCTGATTACAACTAAAGAAAACATTTGTTATTCTGGTGCATTGTTATTTGCTGAAAAAAAAAAGATAATATTGTTTTATTCGAAATTTGGAAAAAAAAATTATAAGGCATTTGTAAAATAAAGATGAACATTTTACTCAAACCAGACAAAATAAATACAGTAAATTAAGAGAAATTATTTCCACAGCTTTATATGTATAAAAATTGACAATGGGTTATGTATACACACACACATATATGCAGATTCATATACATACATATACAGGTACATGCCCAGCAGGAACAGGACATCAACATGACATCAGATGTACCCTAGAGTCGGGAGACGTTGCAGTTTTTTTGAAAATGAAAATCGGGTTGACATCACAACCCAACATTAGGCCTTTGTCAATGTCCAACGTCCAACCTAAAATCAACCAAACATCAACGTCTAATGATGTTACAGCTTGACGTTGTGTGGACGTTACCACTATGACGTCTATCAGACGTTGGATTTTGGTTGTCATACCTGACGAATAAATGTCAGTATTTGACGTCAATATGACATTGGTTTGAGATGTTTGACGTTGGATTTTGGTCACTTTCCAACACAACCTAAAAATCAACCAAATATCATCGTCATTTGACATTGGACGTCAAAATATTGTTGTCCTTAGATGCTGGCTAGACATTGAATTTTGATCACCGATGTCAGGACCTAAATCTAACCTAATATTAACGTCTTATGTTGTTGTGTACCTGCTGGGTGTATACAAGTAAATTTGTGTGTGTGTGTGTGTGTGTGCTTGTGTATACATAATAACTTTGAGGTCCTCTTTTAATTTTAGCTGTGTGTTCCACAGCAAAAAGACATTCATTCAAGTTTGAAGAGACACAATGCTGAGCGAATGTGTTGACAGATTATTCCTATTTTTGGATGAGTATACCATAAATCTCTTTAAGATGCCAGCAGCTATCAACTCACACCTCTTTCTTCACTGTTGACACTCACAGTAGATATGTCTGATTGGTCACTGCTGTGACTGGAGGGCCGTGATTGGTTGTTGGTCCCCTGTGGAGAGACAAATGCGGCCTGCAAAGGCAAACTGGGCACTAAAATGAACGGTGCATCTGAATAATACGCTGGTCTTGGAAATCCAGGACCATAGTAATAAGGGGAAGCGATAAGCGTCCTTCTATGGACAGTGGGCTTCATTTGCTCATAACTGGATGGGGACAGATATGGAAAAGTATGGAATCCGTAGCCTGCCCTGTTGTCCACTGGTGAACTGTGGAGTGTCTGCATTTGGAAAAGTGCTTTATCATTGCTGTTCAATGGCGAATGGCGTTCTGAAATGCTCTCCACTGACTGACTGCGGGGTAAAACTGGAGTCACAGGAGAGTGTGATGCGCTGCGCTGAAACGTGGGAGTCATTCTGGGAGAGTGGCTGGAGCTGCCAGGGGACAGAGAGCCTAAACAAGAGAGCCAAGAATGACTAAAAAATGTAAACCTTGTTTAGAAATAAATGTACTCTTGCAATTTTTAGAGAAGAACTCACCATTGCTGCTAGATATTGTTTTCCCAGTGAAGCTGCGAGTGCCTTTTCCACGCAGCACATCAGACACCTTCAGACAAAACCAAACACTAGCTTAGCAGGGTTCAAAATTAATGTTCTCTTTCTCTGCATTTCAAACAACATTTTTGCACCCTTGAGAGCTCTATGGTATTGGGATGGCATTTGGACATTTCAATTCGAGCAAATATTATGAAGGGCATTTCTAGAAGTCAGTTAAAGTGCCTGAAATGTAAAATTCTATTATCATTTACTCACCCTTTACTTGTTCCAAACCTGTTTGAGTTTCTTTCTGTTGGTGATCACAAAAGATGATATTTTGAAGAAAGCTTGAAACCTGTAACCATTGACTTCCATGTTTGTTTTTCCTACTGTGGATGTCAATGGTGGCAGGTTTTCAGCTTTCTTTAAAATATCTTCTTTACTATTCAATAAATTAAAGAAACACATAAAGGTTTGAAACCACCTGAGGGTGAATAAATAGTGAATAAATCTTATACAATGGGGTATATGCACACAAACTTTTAATTTTCAGCCAGCCAGCCCGACAGCTTCCGGTGAACTGTCTTTCTTTTACAAAATCACCATGTTTAAAATCTGTTTTCTATAAAAATCAGTAATCTTCACTGCCTGATAGATATCCAATATAAAGTGGGTCTCAGACTGGACAAGAAGCACTGTGTTAAATTACATTTCCCCATGCCATCTTTTTAAAATATGAAAATGTATTTTACCTCAGTATTTTGAATGGAGTTTTTGACCTAGCCTGCTGCAACTGATGGCGCTAGAGTTTACATGGTCTATCATCTCGTTTTATGCTTGAACAACTAAATGACTGCTTCAGTTTATTTAACTGATTGTATTTTAATTACATTACGATGTCGATGCTGTAAAAGGAACCTTAGAAACTTTAAAATAGTCACATTAACCTTTCACCGGAAGTTTACCATTGGCTGAAAAACACTAGGGGCCCTATCATACACCCGCCGCAATGTGGCGCGGCGCTATTGTTGTTTGCTAGTTTCAGCTCGACGCAAGAGTCATTTTGACGTTTTGCACCACGCTGATTAAATAGCAAATGCATTTGCGCTCATATATGCGCCCATAGTCGTTCTGTCGGATGTCTGTGCGTACAACACGTTTCCATATCCAAGGAAGAGAGTGAAAGTGAAACTAAAGAATGAGGAGGCTCATTCTCTCATTCGTGCGATGTAGATGCTCTGTTTAACTGTTTTCTCACTAGTGAAGCGTTCAGTTATTCCACTTACAAAGTCCACCATTTAAATAGCAAATGCGCTATGGTGCGACGAAACTGACTCCTAAAGGGAATGGGAGATGAGACTCTGATTGGTTTATTCTAAAAACACACTCATAACTCATTAAGAGAATAAGCTCAACCCTGTTAGACCATGCGCCGCGGAGCAAAGCAGAATTTTCCGTCCTTAAAATAGCATGCTTTTGCGCCCTGCGCTATGGACTTTGCGCCTCGATTGTTAAAATAGGGCCCTAGCTGTGCATATAGTCCACTGCATGTATGATGATGTGTGGTCATATATGATATCTGGTATTATATGAAAGACTCTAAAGGTCAGCAAAGTCCAAAAATACTAATTAGTTGTCATTTAAAATCTTTATACTTTGCCACTATTGTTCAAACCACTAGGTTTTACTCATTAAAACACGATTAGTTACTTTACTTAAAAAAGGAGTGAACCTGTTGTAATCTGCAATGGTTAAGTTGACTTCATTTTTATAATTATGCGCATAGACAATTTAGTTAATGATTTTAAGGCAGTGGGTTACTCACATTTTTTAAGTATGGTCAACTAATTGCTTTAAAAGCAGCAGGTTTACTTACGTTTGTGAGGTCAACAAATCGCTTTTCACAGTGTATAGTTAGTTTAAGTAGTTTAAGTTATTTACAAAATAAACCATTTTGTCAGATCACATTTTCTTTCAGATACTTTGATAAGTAAAGATCAAAAAAATTAGTTTCGTTCTTACACAAATACATCTGAATGCCAGTGACATTATTTTCACCCATATTTTGATTATTAGAAACATTAAAGTAGGCAGTCTACTTGCATTTAATCTTATTTCTAAATAAATGAAATCACTTCAGGCACCAAAATGACACATCTCGTCTTTGTAGTTATTTTCTGAGGTTGCAGAATATAATTTTATGGTAACAGGTTAGTTTACTAACATGAACAAACAACGAACAGCACATTCATTACAGTAATCCTTCATCTTTGTTAAAGTTAGCTAAACAAAAATAAAGTTGGTCAATATTAGTTCATGTTAAATCACGGTGCATGTTAACAAACATGAAATTGGATTATAATAATGTGTTAATAAATGTTGAACTATGATTAATAAATGCTGTACAAGTATTGCTCATTATTAGTTCATTTTAGTAAATACATTGATGAAAACTTTTTGTAAAGTGTGACTCACTTTATTAAACTTCTTTTTCTCTCATTGGAGCCTCATACAACAGTTATTGTACAAGGCTCTGTTAATAAAGGTTTGTTTTGATTTGAAGCAACATTGAGGCCTGAACGTTTTGTGAATCACCACTTGCTGGCAGTGTTTGCATAATGCATTTACACTATTGAAGGCAACTTTCCCTAATTTGTTTCAAACTGCAATGCAGATAAAAACACTTTACAGTATACATGATTTTAAAGCATCACTAGGCAAGACTACTAATAATAAACACACAGCACATTTCCAAAACCACAGATGCCATCTTTTTAGATCGTACCTTTTTGTTTTTTGCTACCATGATGGCAGTGTCATTGTGGTTGTTTTTGAGACTGCTGTCAGCTCCGTTCTTCAGCAGGACCCTAACCATCTCGATGTGACCCCTGCCACAGGCGCTGTGTAACGCTGTGTTCCCACTGTAGGACTGAGCGTTCACATCACACCCACGCTGAAACACACACAATGACATATTGTGAACATCCATAAATGCTTCTGTTCTAAACATTAATGAGTGACAGTTATAAAGGGTCATGAAACCACCAAACACATTTTTTTGACATGTTAGGTTACACACTGCTAAAAACAGTATTATAAATGATACATTTATTCAGGATATTTTAGCCCTTATATAAGAAAAGCAGAGTTGAAATGACATCACAAGATATGAGATAAATGTTTTAATTTGGAATGGTGATTGGCTGCTAGTATTGGAGAGAGTATGCAAGGATATATTCAGTTTCTGAGTGTTTTTCCACATTTATTCATGAGAAAATAACTGGTTCAATCTAATCACAACACACTATTTTGAATGATATATAAATATATTTCTATGCTTGAGATTGTTACTACAAAAATTACTAATGAAAATAATTATTACAAATAGTAATAATACTTATGAATATTCTTCCATCATTAGTTATCATAATCTATTTTTATGCACATTTTGGAATATTACATTAAAATGCTTAATGCAAATGCCAAGATCTGCATACATTTGTGCACAAAGAACTGCACATAAACTACAACGGAAACACATTTACTGATTAAAATCCAGCATGTGCATCAAGAAATGTCTAATAGATCATGTGATGATGATAAAAATGGACATGATTGAACACATTAATGGGCAAACCAGCAGGACCACCACATTTTAAAATACCTCAAATGTTGTTTTGACCATTCTAAAGATGCCTTAACCAAAGTCTGCCATTAAAGTAATTTGGTATGATTACCTGCCAGAACTGTCTTGAGCAACTGAGCTCACACACGGCAAAAAATGTGTTCCTTACTTGATGATTTTGTCCAGTTTCATGTCCAAATATCTAAAAATTCTTAAATCAAGAAGCAAGTATAATTGTTGATTTCTTTTCAGAAATAATAAGTCAAAATTATGTAAGTTTTCCTTTAAAGGGCCTATTTTAACCCTTTTTCAAGATTTAAGATGAGTCTTTTGTGTCTCCAGAATGTGTCTGTAAAGTTTCAGCTCAAAACACCCATCAGAATATTGAATTTTTTTGCTTTAAAGACATTGTAGCTGTTTTTGTGGCCTGTGCCTTTAATGCTAGTTCTCCCCACCCACCGTTCCCACGTGCCTGTCAGAGTGTGCCTCTATCTCCGACCTCGGCCGCGTCAGATAAACAGCTTCAAGAGTTCACACTTAGCTGATGATCAATAAAGCGTAATTGGCATGCTGTCCCGCGAGAGAGCCCTGAGCTCTTAATATCCTCGAGCCCGGGGCTCCCTCCTGTTAGAAGGGCGAGAGGGTAGTTTGAGCTCAGGAAGGTCTTGAGAACTCCCCTGCTTGTTGCCGTATGAGAAGTGTAAACTAAGGTTGATAATTTAGTTTAGTTGATTGGCTATAGTGTATGTTTTGAATGGTGGGAGGAAACCGGGGAACCCGGGGGAAACCCACACGAACACGGGGAGACAAGCAAACTCCGCACAGAAATGCCAACCGGCCCGATAGAAGGTTGAACCGGCAGCGTTCTTGCTGTGAGGCAACAGTGCTAGCCACTGGGCCACCGTGTCGCCCTATAGGAAAAGGGTGGAAGTAGGGGTGGAAGGGTAGTGGGGGGACTTCAAGACGAAGATAACTGGAGTGAAAAGCTCTGGTTATTTCTAATGTGTCCGTAATCATCTAATAGGGCAGATTACAGAGCTAATGAGGTGCCAGCCGTGTTGATCATAAGCACGTGATCTTCTAGATATTAGTTTATAAATAAACCGCACACAGTGACAAACATGAAGGAAGCTACAGAACAGAACTTTCCCAATGATTATTGGATGTATTTGTTGTAGAGTTGCAACGATGAGTCACTCACAATGTTGTTATAAAGTTCACGTACACGTACCTACACACAGTTCTGTCCAAACAGCTTACAAAATCATAATTTTCATCATAGGTGCCCTTTAATACAAATTAAATTATCTGCCATTGGGATATGTAAAATATTCTTATTTCACACTGAGAGCAAGATTATTTTACTTTTACACTACTGGTAAATTATTTTGCTTGTTTTAAGAAACAAATCGCTTAATTTTGACTTCTTATTTCTCAAAATAAGACAAGATATTTTCACATGAATAGGAAAGGCTTCTTAATGAAGATATTTGATATTTGGACTAGAAACAAGGATAAAGCTATAAGAAATACATTTTTGTCTCAGGCCTCCAAAAGCCACCACACATTCTTTGTATTTTGTCTTCATCGTCTGAAGTGCAAGAATTGATCATAAAAGCCCCACAGTCGCTTTTCCTAATGCAGCAAATGACATTTTTCTTTCTGGTATTTGGTGCCAATTCTGTCACAATATTGTTTTCTTTGACTCATTGGATTGAAACGGTGCTTTTATCCAGTCTAAATGTTTTATTCGATATTTCAGTTTTGTGCAGAAGTCTAATTCACATCTTTGGATATGTGAACATCCAGAGAAGGGAGTCATTTGTGTTGGTTTGGCACCTTTTCAGATTTTACCATCTCCACAAATGTAATAAGTGTGTGCTTTTTAAAATTGGAGTTGTGAAAACAACAGGGGGTGTCTTCACAACAGAACCGTATAAATCAAAACTGAAACAGATTATGACAAAAGTGACGATCAACAGCTGACTCATCGCTTGATGTGTGAAGTGTAAAAAAACAAATATATGCACACAAACCTCGATCAGAAATATGACCATGTCTAAAGACTTGTTTTCCACAGCATGAACAAGTGGACTGCGACCACTTTTATTATCCTGTGATGAAAGAATAAAAGAGAGATATTGAACAAAGAGAGCGTAGAAAAAAATGCGATGATATGGTGATAAATTGACTGACCCCCGCATTGATTTCAGCTCCGCTGTCCAGTAAGATTCCCGTCAGCGTCTGATCTCCATTCTGCACAGCCAGGTGGAGGGGCGTCAGACCTGCAATTAGTCAAGCAAATCTTCAGATTGTAATTTGAATGACCGACTGAGACATGTTTTGACATGTCACAAACACACAAAACACTAATACATCTCCTCCCTTTGTTTTAGGGACTTTTTGAATCATAAAAGCAGCAGGAAGTGTCTCATGTTACATTTCATTCACATGAATAAAGTATAGGCCAACTGTTTACTAAACTAAATTAGACTAAACTAAATTTTTGAGTGGTTATCTGAATACTGTTCTATTACAAAGGGGAATTATTGTGCCACAATATAAAAAAATCGTGCTGAGCAAAGATTAATCACATCCAAAATAAAAGTTTCTTTTTACCGTAATATAGGTGTGTGTATTATATATTTACATAAATATGTACATTTATACATATAATTGGCATCACATACAGTGCTCAGCATATATAAGTACACCCCCCACAAACCTCTTTTAAATTCATATTTTTAATAGGAAGCTATACGATATTATATTTGTGCATATACATTAGATTAGTCAGTACTGAAGCCAAATCTGGAGCTTATCTAACAAAATAACTGACAATAACGGTCCAAAAACTAGAACACCCAAATTTATATGATATAGAAAAACATTAAATACAAAAAAAAAAAAAAAAGAGGAAAAATCAAGAGAAGCCAAAAATTTGAAAAATTTAGCAGAAATCTTGTAGGTTGTAATTTTTCTAGCAATATTTTGCTTACTAAAATACATTTAAACTAAATTTATTTAAAATATTTTAGTTGTTAATATATTAACAACAAAAATATTATTTGAATAAATATATCTATTTATAAATCTGTTTTGTTTAAATGCACCAAAATACATTGCCTATATTCACTGAGAAATGAAGTAAAATATTCATCTTCACAAAATGGGGTGTACTCAATTACGCTAAGCACTGTGTGTGTGTGTGTGTGTGTGTGTGTGTGTGTGTGTGTGTGTGTGTGTGTGTGGTGTGTGTGTGTGTGTGTGTATATATATATATATATATATATATATATATATATATATATATATATATATATATATTTTTTTTTTTTTTTATTTTTTATTTTTTTTTTATTTTTTTTTTTTTTTTTTTTAATCTAAATTACAAAAATCGTTTTCTCTAATATTGTGTGTATTATATATATATATATATATATATATATATATATATATATTATATATATATATATATATATATATATATATGATATATATATGATATATATATATGATATATATATAATATTATATATATATATAATATTATATATATATATATATATATATAATAAATATACACAGCACACACAAACATATTATTTATACCATTATATATAAAACAAATATACACAGCACACACAAATATATTATTTATACCATTATATATATAACAAATATACACAGCACACACAAATATATGTATATACAAACCGTTATTTTGTATGAGAAATGAGATTAATTGTGAACCAGTGCCCAGCACTAAACATAAATAAAACATAAAATAAATTTATCAAATAATAATAATCCAAATATTACAGACTAGAAGCCATTATACTTTTCCCCTTCTTCATGAGAAACAAAACTTCCTAAACATAATCATAGATTGATGCTTGAACATGACTAGAGTGTCTCTACTGCCCCCCAGTGGAACACAGCATGTAGAAAACCTGTTCAAAAAGGAAGTCGTGTTAAAAAGGGGAAAATCACCCAAAGCTAAAAATTCTGTCATCATTTACTCACCTTTCACTTGTTCTAAACCTGTTTGACTTTTGCTGAACACACACACACACACATTTTTGAAACATTTTGAAGAAACCACTGACTTCCGCAGTATTTGTTTTTTTTTCTGCTATGGAAGTCAATGGTTACTGGTTTGCAGCTTTTCTCAGAATACCTTCTTTCATGTTCAACAGAAGAAAGAAACTTATAAAGCTTGGAACCACTGAACGGTGAATAAACAGTGTAAATTTAAATTTTGGGTGAACAATTCTTTTTATTATCAGTGTGCAACACCATGACCTGCACTTACCCTCATAGTTCCTGATCTCCACGTGGGATGGGGTGTTGTGCGAGTAGTGTCTGAGGATAATGGAGAGACATTCGGCCTCTCCGTGCTCACAGCACAAATGCAGTGCAGTCTGTCCATTACGATCCAGAGCACCAGGGTCTGATCCTGCATCCAGGAGAGCCTTCACCACAGCAGGCTGATGCGTGATTACAGCCAAGTGCAAAGGAGTCTGAGTGAGAGAAATAAAGTTTAATGAATTTACATATCAATATATTAAACAGACCCTTTTTTCAGTTATAATGATCAGACATTTGACAGGACACTTATTGCAGGTCAATATTTAAGCGATGTACCACAGGAATCTACCACTCTGATGTCTGATAAGGTGTTCAGGTTTATTTGGGCAGATAGGTTGAGTCACATCCTGGTGTGGATTCCTGTAACCATAGCTGTTAACCTAGAACCCGTCTAGCAGGTTAAAGGTCAGTTCCACAGATCTGATCATAGTGAGATAAAGCTGGGCTAACGCCCCATAGTAAACAGCCCTCGGGTGATTTATTCAACACACACAAACAAACATGTACAACCAAAGACAAATATGCTTAAAACAGATTTCTTGTCTTGTCACATTCAATTATGGAATGTCTTCAATAATGCCCTGTAGGAAGTAGAAAATATTAATAATAAACTATGTTTAAGCCTTGTGGGTCAATTTAATCTGATCACAAACTAGGGGTTGACATTGGTTAAACTATAAAAAAATCTGTAAAATAAAAAAAAATTCTGTACTCGTAGCTCATAATCTGGTTTTTGTACCTCAATTTAAATGTCAAACCTAAACAATATTTATGATTTTAAAACTGCAATATTCTGTAAATAAAAGTAACTTTGTTAAACTGCACTGAACAAAATGATTCATTGGATTACCATTTTTTTAAGGTAATTGTTTGAAAACAATTTATATGTGCAGAGATTGCAATGCAATGCAGAGATTATATCTCATTAGGAGGCTACAACAATTTGGTGTGAGTCAAAATATTCTGGAGATGGTATCCAAGAACTAGGTTGAAAGTGTTGTGAGTTTTAACATGATTGCATGGTATGGGGAATGGTATGCCAATTAAGGAAAAGCAAAAACTATGTCGAGTAGTAATTGCCAGTGCAATTGTAGGTGAAGTAGATAAACTCAACGCAAAGAGGAGGATCTCCAATTTCTTGTGTAGTCCACATTAATAAGTCACAGGCAGGCAAAAAGTGAGCATGTGCAGGAAAGAGATTATGTGTGCATGTGAATGACACAGGGATTTCTGATAGCTCATAGTAACATGTGTTAGCTACCTCTTTGCAAATATCTATGAAATAAATCTATTAGTATAAATGAGTCAGTATTCTTGAGATTAGACAAATTAACAAAAAAAAAAAAAAAATTTCACCTGCAACTGAGATGCTATGGTTACTACTAATGTTTTAGCGAAACACGTTTATTTCGAAGAGTGATCAAAACTGAAACTTCCAGTGCATTAAACGATTTTATTGCACACCTTCCAGCCAATCAGAATCAAGAATTTGAAGAGCACGTAATAAATATTAATGGTAAAGGATCACTGATTTATGTTTATGTTTTGTTCATTGTGTTATTTCAAAGTGCAACTAATAGATTGCACTAATCACACTGTTTGTCCATGCATGTGTGAACTGTTGGCTAATCTAGTCTTTTTTTTTCCATTCACCTGAGGTAGATTTTTACCCTGAAAAACTTGCGTTGTTGACAGGAAACCACCAAGCCTCACAGACAAAAACTGAGAGTCAAGATGACAAAACACACTAGTTTCTTTAATGAAAGCATTCACCTCAGCCAAAGAAAACAAGTACGCAAGTCACTTGACTGCTCTTGAAAGCGAGTGCATTCAGACAAAAAATGTACATCACATACATGCTGGAAGTCAGCAGTTTTGCTAATATAACCATCTAATCCTGCATATAAGCCCAGCAATCTACTGGCAGTGTTTTTTGTTGAAGAAAGGAGGATTGAGAGATAAGGAAAGGTTTGTGGTTTTTAATGATGCCTGCTAAAGATTAGCATCAGTTTAGGCCTGGTAGCAGGTGAAGCTGGAGGTAGGCTAACACACAGAGGAGGTTGGTTTGACACGGGAGGGAGGATGTTCCAGTAAGGCACAGTAAAGCGAAAAAAAAAGTACAGCGAGATGAAGACAGGAATTCCTCTGGTGTCACAATGCCTTTGGCCCTCCCTTCCTATGAAAACAACGCTCTTATTTCCCTGAATCCTGTCTGAGTCACTAACCATCACTCATCTGATTTTTGTGTGTATGTGCTGAAAGACATGTTACCACACATTTAACATTTGATGGGTTTTTCTTTGTGCTTTAATCGGTCTAATTTTGTGCGCAGTTACAAATCTAACTTGTGTATGGTGATGGATAAAACACACTCACATCCTCTTTAGGCAAGCCCTAAAACAGGAAATTATATAAGAAAAACGTCACATAACAGAGAGAAATTGTAGTACAGTTGTTCTATTCCAGTGAACTGGCTGATGAACAACTAAAAAAAGTTCAAGAGAAATTGCTTGGAAGAGGATGAGGGAGAGATATGTGAGAGAAATAGAGAAAGGGAAAGAGGAGTCGGAAAATGAATGAGCAGAGGGAGCGATGAAGGGAAGAGACGGATCAGAGAGGGAAAATCCCTTTCCTCTCCCTTGCAGGGCGTCCTTATATTTCACATTCCTATGTGTAAACAGAAAAAAAAGAAAAAAAGTGGGGAATGTTGGATGAATAAGGAAAGCGATTGAGGGGAAGGCTCATGACACATGCATGAGCCAAAAACACTCTCAAGTGAACTGAAACTACGTGCTGCATGATTTAGCACTGATGACTGAGCTGAAACAAAAACTTAAGGGCAAGAAAATAAAATAAAATAAACAGTGCACTCAATGCGTGCAGCAGAGAGTTAGAACTAATAGTTATTTTATGCAGTTTTGTTTCATTTCTGTAATTCAATTATACTAATTCCATAATGGATTTGAAGCAATATGTAATGCAAATACATGTTCAGAAAAATGACAGATCCAAAGTATGTTTTTCTTTGCATTTGGAAAAAGTTATGCATGCAGATGTTGTCAAAAGAATCCCTTATCAAACTGATCTGAAGACATCTAAAATGGAAATTTACTAAGCAATGTACTAATCTGACCAGATCGAGAGATGAGTTAAGGCCACAAGAGAAATTCTACAGTTATTATCTGGTTTAAGTTGGTCTTACAGTCTCAAAAAGTCACTGACCAAGCTGGAAAACACTAATGGTTGATGTCTGATAACATCACCAGCAATTTTTAAAAAAGTGAGTGAATACCTTAAAGGGATGAAAATATGATGAAAGTAGTTAAAATCCTGACGTTAAAAATAGGATGCAAATCCCTCCCATTTTGAGGTCTACTGCAACATGACGTAGAAGTGAGGTTTCGCCGCCCACCAAATTGATTGACAGCCGCGTATTAACATGTCTCCATAGTAACGCGTATAATCATATCAACAAGACAGGACGTGCGCAAATCAACTAGTATTAAAAGATCTGTTCAGCTCTCTGTGATCATCAATCATCATCAAATGCGATCAAGAATGAGTTTTACAAGTTTAAAATGTTTTTAAAACAGTGCATGTTTGTAATGAATTACATCGATTTTACCGTCTTTACTTTATCAGCACAGCGGCATGTCAGTACAATTATAAAAGAAGACGGTTCAATCCTGGCTTGTGGACGTTAAATCAGATAAATTTTTTACATTAACATAACAGATATCATACAGCAGTGTATATTAACGTGTCTCCTGTCACATTTGCATGCAAAAACAGTGCAAAGTTAAATGGTGCATTGTGTGTGTGTGTGTCCGCTTTATGTGTGGGTGTCTGTATGCATGAACGTTGTAATGACATTGTGTGTGACTCATCGTTCTCATCGCATCTAACTCCACAACAAATACATCAAATAATCATTGGGAAAGTTTTTATTTACTGTAGTATTTCTCACAAACGTTACGTGTCAAACGTGACATGTTTGTCACTGTGCTGTTTATCCGACGCAGTCGAGGCGGAGATTGAGGCACACTCTGATAGGCACATGGGAACGGTGGGCTCATGAGAACTAGCATTAAAGACACAGGAAACAAAAACAGCAACATTGTGTTTAAAACAGAAAACTCTAGTGTTCAGAAAGGTATAATAAATAATCTGATGGGTGTTTTGAGCTGAAACTTTACAGACACATTCTGGAGACACAAAAGACTTATCTTAAATCTTGAAAAAGGGGTAAAATAGGTGCCCTTTAAAACATATTTTTCCAGCATCCATTCTAGTGGTCTAGCAGTTGTGTAATGTCATATAAGAGTCCAGAAGACAAAGTCAGAGAGTGATTGTGGATAGCCACACCTCTATTTGTGTCTACACTAAACTGGAACACCAGCATTTCCCAAACTTACATTTTAAAAAATGCTCTGATTTTATGGCTCAAAGATGCCATAGTAGTTTGGATGCCATGTGTAACCGTAACAAAACTTATGATATGGACTAGTTTAACGAAGCTGAATGAAACTGCAAACCACTTTAGGCTGGTTTTGATTCATCACCCCAGCAAAGTGGATATTTGGCTATTTGTTAACATTAGCCAGACTTAAACTAAAGTGAGTGTGAGTAAAACTAAAGTATTGTAAAAATCTGGTCTCATCTGGTTTAAGATGGTCTCCTAGACTGATTTAGGTTGGTTGGCTAGCCCAGACCACCCTAAAAGTGTCTACATTTCCATTTAAAACAGATCAATGGACCAGTCTGTACACACTAACAAACCAGAAGACCACTTTAGGCAGGTTTATTTTATTTCTCGGCAGCTAGCTCTCTGCAACTCTCACATGGTCGCCCACTGAAGCTAAGCAGGGCTGCACCCGGTCAGTACCTGGATGGGAGACCACATAGGAAAGCTAGGTTGCTGCCGGAAGTTGTGTTAGTGAGGCCAGCAGGAGGTGCTCAACCTGCAGCCTGTGTGAGTTCTAATGCCCCAGTATAGTGAAGGGACTCTATACTGCTCTGTGAGCGCCGTCTTTCAGATGAGATGTTAAACCGAGGTCCTGACTCTCTGTGGTTGTTAAAAATCCCAGGATGTCCTTCAAAAAAGAGTAGGGGTTTAACCCCGGCATCCCGGCCAAAATGTACCCACTGGCCTCTGTCCATGATGGCCTCCTAACCATCCCCATATTATAATTGGCTTCACCACTCTGTCTCCTCTCCACCAATCAGCTGGTGTGCGGTCTGGCGCAATATGGCTGCTGTCGTGTCATCCAGGTGGATACTGCACACTGGTGGTGGATGAAGAAATTCCCCCAATGTGTAAAGCGATTTGAGTGTCTAGAAAAGCGCTACATAAATGTAAGGATTTATTTATTCATTTATTCAGCAAGGCAGCTGATTGGTTAATATTAACGCAATACCACAAATTGTAAAATATACTTAAGATTATAAATCACTGTTTATTTTTGTCAAGAGTAACATGCACCAGCTGTTCACAATAAGACCAGGAACATGCATTAAGGAAGTAAAAAGTCACTATTTGAATTGTCCGTTTACTTGAAATGAATCCTAAAATAGCCATGCTATGTTACAATTTGAGTTCTAAGTCGTGCAATGAGTACATCTACATGTCTGTGACACACAGTAAGAGCATTTTTATCATTTAGAATAAAAGATAAGCATGTTAGCAAAGTGCAGAAGAGAAAAAGAGAGAGAGAGAGAGAGAGAGAGAGAGAGAGAGCGAAAGGGAAAGTCCCTTTTAATACCCTGCAAACTTCAACACAAGGTATGTTGAGAAACAACCCATGGTGTGAGGAGGTCATGTGACTTCTCGGAATGAGGATACTTGAGTTCAAACACATGCACCAGCTGCTTTTACAGTGTTTGCACATATGCTTATTCTAGTACATAAAAAATACACACTCCTATGCACTATACATTCACAGAGAAGCCATGCAAACAAGCCATCAGCTGCAGTCTTGCTTGGCTGGCAATACGCAACACCTATCATGAAAACATTAGATATGCACACACACACTCCTGCACTTCAAAGTCATTGTCAGTGTGTCATGAAAGATGTGGGAGGACAAGATTAACAAAAGAGAGTCGCCGAGACCGAGAAGTCATTCTGGCACATACAATGTTCTAGTTGTAGTAATAGTGACAGCTGTAGTAACACTTTCCTCGGTACCGCACCAGTCAGTGGTGCCTGCCTTTTTATTTCACATCAATCACTAGATTTAATCTCAGATTTGGATTGGCAAAAAATAATAATCAACCATGGCTGCGACAAAAAGTTACTCAGAACTCCAAGTACAGCCTTTGAAAGCATGCTTATGTGCAGTTTACATTTCTGGGGAAATAAGAATTGAGTACAGGATATAACACAAGAGTTAACCTCAACAATCTGACAGAAACAAGTTTCAGTCAGCGGCGAAGACATGCGCGCAGCTTCTGGTAACTGCCGGCTGCCTGTGAATCTACGAGCGTTCGTGTTTGTGTGTGTGAAAAAAGTGCGTCTGCACGTCAAGTGAAACCTTAACACGAATTTGAGGTGATTTCTGAGGTCTGCCTAGACATGCAATGGCGGTAATTGATAATGCGGGCTGGTGGAAGTAGGGGTTAACGCTACCAGAAGAGGAAGTGAAAGCCTGGGAACAGTCCGACAGGTTTGCTGACACATGGGAGTGAGATAAAGCAGAGAGGATACAGGTTTGAGTGTGTTGTGGTGGACAGGACAACAACTATATAATAACCATGAGCATTACCATGGCTCCTACTTAGAAAAACAGAGCACAACGAGTAATTTCCTGCTGCTTTTCAAAAGTATCATGTGACAGGTAATAAGACATTTTGTGGAAAGTACAGTAAACTAACATGTGCCCCCACAGGGACAAGAATTCTTTGGTGTTCTTTGTGCTGTAAATTCTTTAATCCAGCAATCACCAGCATTAATTCACTTCTTTTCTACTAGATAAATACAAGTGTAGGGTTGCATTAAGAAACACAAACTAATGTAAATGATTAATATTTAATAATTACATAAAAAAGTATTATTTTAATTATATATGATGACATTATGACAATATAATTTAGTATCTAAAAATCATTGTATAAGAACCAAGATAATTGTAATATTAATCATCATACAACGATTATTATAAATTGGTTAAATATGTAAACATTATTTATAAAAATATTTATATGTAAATAAAAAAATTAAATAATAATAATAACTATTCATTATCAATATTTTATTTATTTATTTATATTTATTTGTTTAAACCATGAATGTCCCAGTTTAGATACAATATCTCTTCTACCAGGGGTCCTGGTCTAGACAGGCAGCATAGGACAAAGTTACAAAAAAAAAAAAAATAAATTATAATAATAATAAATACATTTCACAACAAATAGACACACACAAACATAGTATAAACCATAATCAATTGTTAAATCATGTGCAGTGTTCTAAATTGACAGTCTTTAAATATATTTTTTTAAATATATATTTTTATATATATTTTCTCCTTAACTGTAATGAGGTCCATTCTGTCATTTTATATAAATTACAGTAATGTGTGTGCACTTGAACCAGTGACAAATCTTAAGGCACCATGATAAACAATATCCAATTTTAACACATTTAGCACATTAAGAGGTGCGTGCATATATAAGTATATCACCGTAATCCAGTACTGATAGAAATGTACTCTCAACTAAATGTTTTCGAGCGATGTTTATAAATAATAATATAATATATCAGTTATTTGTTTGTTCAATACATAATTTAATTAATATTTAAAATGTACAGTTGAAGTCAGAATTATTATCCCCCCTTTGATTTTTTCCCTTTTTTAAATATTTCCCAAATGATGTTTAACAGAGCAAGGGAATTTTCACAGTATGTCTGATAATATTTTTTCTTTTGGAGAAAGTCTTATTTGTTTTATTTCGGCTAGAATAAAAGCAGTTTTTAATTTTTTTAAAAACATTTTAAGGTCAAAATTATTAGCCCCTTTAAGCTATATTTTTTTCGATATTGTCTACAGAACAAACCATCGTTATACAATAACTTGCCTAATTACCCTAACCTGCCTAGTTAACTAATTAACCTAGTTAAGCCTTTAAATGTCACTTTAAGCTGTATAAAGTGTCTTGAAAAATATCTAGTCAAATATTATTTACTGTCATCATGGCAAAGATAAAATAAATCAGTTATTAGAGATGAGTTATAAAACTATATGTTTAGAAATGTGTTGAAAAATCTTCTCTCCGCTAAACAGAAATTGGAGAAAAAAATAACAGGAGGGCTAATAATTTAGGGGGTTAATAGTCTGACTTTAACTGTATATTTATTTAAAAGTCAAGTGTTTATTGTGAAAAAACGTCAATATTTTAATACTTTAAGCTTTAGTTTAAGTTAAATATTTCCATTGATTTTTGTTTATAAATAATAGGATTGCATCTTATTTATTGTAATTGTTTAATATGAAATAATAATGCCATTAATGAATTTATCCTAAATCTGAATGATGCTCAGTTACACCTGATTGTCCACATACAATTGATCTGATTGATCAAATTAATAAATACTGTAAAAGTGTGTTTTCTTAATTCTAATGCATTAACTTAATTACCTTAATGCCACCCTCCAAAAGTTTGCTTGTAATAGTATATACCTTTACCTGGTCGTAGGTTATTGTAAATGTCAAGGTCTTTATGGGCCCATCGAAATATTTCAATTAGCCAAACAACCAACTCCCTGTTCTCCTGGACCACTGCGATGTGAGAGGCCTGCAAAATGCAAACAAATGCATATTTACTAGACACACACAGCAAAATCAACATGCATAATGATAAAGATGCATCAACATTCAACCTTCATGGGTCAGTCATTCAGTTCAAAAGGTAATTGAATGACCGTTCACCTGAGGTTTGCAAACAGTCGGTGTGTATGACTCATCTTTACATTATCAGTGAGTACAGGGAAATGCTTATCTCCCTATCGTTTCCACAGAAAGTCTCTCTGAGATGAGAGCGTTCAAGTCAAAGTTTGGGAACAGGAAGAAAACACTGTGTGAGAAAGAGACAGTGGACTCTTCATGAAATGTTTTAATACGATGTGTTTTTTTTCTTTCTAATCTGCTTCCAGTAACAGCTACTTTGGTTGAAATCACTTCCTGCCCTCAGGGACAATGGCATCGTTCTTTCTGTTTTGAATACTAATTATCATTATATTTACAGTGCATTAGGGGCTTTCTGTGCTTTGCAGACTCCTCTACAGAACTTCCCATGAAACCCAAAGACAATTACAAAGAACATTTTTGCTGACATCAAATAGGTTGTAAACCTACCGTGCTGTATTTGAAGAAAGCACATTTGATTAAAAGATGATCTTTGTAATATGCAAAACTATATTAAAAAAGCTGCAAAGTGCTGAAAGGTCAATGAATGATGAAAGTTTACATAAAAATGTTTGATTTGGTGAGCATGCAGAAGCTATCAAGACAATATTTTTAGCAGCAGTGTGCAAATTATACAGACCATTTTATAAAATAAATAAAAATGTATATTATTTATATGAAATGTTTCAGACCACAACACAATATCACTCACTCACCGGCCACTTTATTAGGTACACCCGTCTAACTGCTTGTTACGCAAATTTCTAATCAGCCAATCACATGGCAGCAACTCATGCATTTAGGGCAGGTAGACAGGTCAAGACGATCTGCTGCAGTTCAAATCGAGCGTCAGAATGGGAAAGAAAGGTGATTTAAGGGACTTTGAACGTGGCAATGGTTGTTGGTACCAGTCGGGCTGTTTTGAGTAATTTAGAAACCGCTGATCTACTAGGGATTTTTACGCATAACTATCTCTATAGGGTTTACAGAGAATGGTCCGAAAATAAGAAAATATTCAGTCAGTGGCAGTTCTGTGGGCGCAAATTCCTTGTTGATGCCAGAGGTCAGAGGAGAATGCCAGACTGGTTCAGCTAATAGAAAGGCAACAGTAACTCAAATAACCACTCGTTACAACTAGGGTATGCAGAAGAGCATCTCTGAACGCACAACACGTCCAACCT